>JAQGDQ010000204.1:92500-395805 GCA_030141605.1 Tubiluchus corallicola | reverse complement strand
CTCAAACCATTCTAAAAACTCATTTTCAACAGCATTATTGGAGAACTCCATTTGCCAATCTATTCCTGACAAATGAAAGTCACCCAAAATACAGATATTTGTTTTGTGAGATTCACACACATATGAAATCAGTTTAATAAGATTAGCATTATCACTGATTGTTGAAGACGGTCTTCTGTATATCAAGAAAACACACAAACTTTGATTCTCTGGAAGTTTAATTTTACACATATTGCACACTTAAAATATTTACAAAATGTAGTTCAAAAAGTCAATACTTTCATGAATGTATATAACTACACCATGGCCACAAGAGTTATAAATAGGTATATTATAACCCGGGATTGTTAACTCAGTTTTCTCTATGTAATTTTCACCAGATTTAGAGTTCACCTCGGTAATTGCAACTACACGATAAAGCGTAGAATCCTGAAATAATTTTGTAATTAATTCCTGTCTCTTGTTTAAGAACTGATCTGCATTAGTATACAAAACAAAACGTTTTTCCCAGAATAAGTCTTAACTTTGTTCCATGAGTTACAATTTCTCTTCGGATGCTGTTTACTGCAACCTATTTCTTTTTCTTTTTCCCTTCGTAGACAACTCCTCTGGCATGATTGATGTTCCAGTTTCTCACGTTTTTTCTTTTCTGCTAATTCCTTATGAGCACCTTTCTTTCTTCACGCGGTTTGAATGTTAAATCTGGCCGCACAAACATATTTCCAATTTGACGATTGTCTGAATCACAAATCTGGCGATATGCTTCTAAAATCCTTGCTTTTTCTGCATAAGGCTCAACTTGGAATTTGAGCATATCATTACCTTTTTGATCTTTAGCTTTCAGGTGAGATATATTGGTAACCGGCTTTACATTACTGACACCAATTTTATCCAAGAAGACATTTATCATCTCATCGTTTATTTGCTGTAGCTCATGCTTGCTTAGATTAGAAGCCACCGTGGGTACATTTCCTAACACAAGCTGAGTTTTTATTTTTTTACGCTCCCGCATTTCTTGCACTTCATTTATTATTTGGGAATTCACCTTACTTTTAATGATGTTGTCAATCGAGTTTTCTAGCTCGCCAACTTTTGCAGATACACCCATCACTTTGTCTGTACAACTATGAACATCATCAGTAATTTTATCTACTCGAGCCTTTAGTGTACGATGTTGTTCCTGTAATTTAGCAACAGACGACAATATCGAAGAAAAAGTGGTGTTATATTTGTTTCAATACCAATGCAGATTCATATTCCCTTTAGTAAGTATTTTATAGGTATCTCGCATTTTACATGACGCCAAAAGCAACATATTTCACACTGCAAGGCCTGATCATCACGCTGTACTTCCTCACTACATGATCCACATTTACTAGACAAATCAACACTGCTATCGTCAAAAGGATTGTTTTCCATACTAGCTGATAACTGTTGATTACTGTAGCTACCCTTATTCAGCGATCCTGTATGCTCCCATAAAAATCGTTTTGACTTAAATGACAGCCTCTTTTGTAGTTAACGACAACATTAATCACCCGCATACAAGTAATGCACTTTGCATCGTGAGCATAGAGTGTATCACGTAATCACTATAATAATGTGACAGTTGTTGTTATCACTTTATTTTTGCAGAAATTTATAAAAAAATTTGATAATATGGTCGAAATTGTATGAAAAATTAGAATTTGTAATTAACGTCGGAAAAAACACGTCCATGTGGAACCACCGTGGCGCCATTTGAAGAAAGTTACAATGTTATCATGACAGATTTTTTGGCATTCCAATGACCTTCATATTTCTCCTACAGTTATATAGCTTGATAGCATCTGCACTTCCCCAAAATTGTTCTACCATTCTTACTTCTGTGATAGTGAATCATCTTAGCAAAATTAATGTTGAGTTGCTCACATTTTTGTACCGTATTTTCTTTTTATTATGGTAAATATTTACTATGAGCGAGCTTGCAGGCTGAAGTTCTATATGTGGTACTTGTAGCATTGGTCTTCATTAGTGTTATAATTTGCATTTAGTTTTTTTAGGCTGTCTTTCAGTCTCTCTTACAGCCTAGCAGAATAGTGGTTTCAGTTCCTTACTTGGTTTAATGTGGCACCATTTACTATCTCGTACACTTTGCTATTATGCATTGTTTTAGTTAGTTATGTCTAAATGACATTCTTTCCAGTAAGGAACAAAAGGAAACTTCCTTGCTCATAAGGATCGACATGTCAGCTGCATTTGATACTGTTGACCTGCCATGTAGTACTGCTGAATATATTAGAGATTAAATTTATCATCAGGGACTTGGCACTTCAAATGTTTAGTTCTTAAAAAGTGTGATTATTATGTTTCTGTAAATCACACTCTGTCAGATTCTGTAGCTTTACCATTTTCTGTTCCACAACGTTCTGTAACTATCCGTATTATTTACGTTATATGCCAGTACATTAGAGGATACCTTTCTGTCATGATAAATGTCAGTTGCTATACTGATGATCACAGTTTCACTTCTAAACTTAAACCAGTTTCATATGTGTCAAAACAAAATTGTGTTGCAACCATGCAAATGTTTAATGTTTCTGCAGCAAGTCAAAGATTGCATGAGTGCAAACAGCTTAAAGGATGAACTTTGATTAAACAGAAGCTATAGCTTTTAGTTGACAGTTTTATGAAAGTACAAAGAATTTTAATAGTAATGATGTATGTGAATCTCATATTGTACTCGCAAGCAGTGTGAAACATTTAAGCATTATGCTAGATAACAGATTATCTTTTGTATAGCTGGGAAGTTTCGACCAAGGAAGCCATTAAAATTTTACATTGGCTGCCATAAGGTACAGAATTGCATTTAAATTTCTGTGTTTTGTACACAAATGTTTACACAATATGGCTCCAGGTTGTTTGTCAATTCTTTGTCAAGTTCGGACACTGCTCCACAGCTGAACAGGGTATCATTTTAGAAGTACCCTTTAATTTTGTAAAACTTTTGCAGACAGATCTTTTCCTGTACCTGGCCCAAGAGAAGGAAACAAACTCTATTTTGATTTGCATTGTTGCACTAAATTTAATGCGTTCAAGAAAAATCTTAAGATTCATCTGTTCATTTTAGCATTAAAATTTTTAACTTAGTTTGGCACAACTATTATATAATTTTATATTGCATACAGTGTTTTGATTTAAAAATTCACTAGATTTTACAGGGATCTGAATTTAAATTTTAACTATAATGCTGACTTTGTTGCTATGTGTTATAGAATGCTGTTTATAGTTAATGACATGGTACAAATTGTATAATAATAATAATAATAATAATAATAATAATAATAATAATAATAATAGTGATTGTGGTGATAATGAACCATACTTGTTATTAAGGACATTTTTAACACTCAACTGGCAGATGCATCTTAGTGAAGTATGGATGTAAGTATATCCTCCATAATGGAGGAATAGTCAGCACATTACGAAAGATTGATGAGATGCAGCATTGTTTAGATTCATGGCCGATCAAATACTATGACTACTCAGCTATTTTCTTCGCCTCAGCAAGGGACAATTAGGCTATATAAACGATCATATGTACATGAATGTGATATCCACTTTCCAAAATCTACCTCTCATACCCATTGAAAAATTAGCAGATCTGACTGCTTAGAACCTGCTCATTTGAAATAATGTGTGATCACGAGATGATACATTGACTGCCAAATAAATGTGTCATGAAATATGAACACTGTCCTATGAATGCAATCATATCATTGATGTTTGTCAATTATCACCTTGAAGGTGTTTTTAGTCTTTTGAATTTAATTGTGCTATGTGAAAGCATCCAGTTGTCTATTGCTGTAAGATCAGTACTGTTATGACTGCTGGGAATATCATTGTGGAGTATTTGGAACTGGATAGGTAATTTAGGTGACTCTTGACATCTCACTGACATTCACCAGTGATGAGTGTGTATGAAATGGTTTTTTTGTTGCTGTGAATGCTGATGGCTGTTGAGAATTATATTCAGATTAAATAATTTTAGAGGAATACTGATTTTATCTGGATATTTTCCTTCAATTGCTCTTCTGTCAAATGTCAAAGCGAAGAAAAGTGTTATAGCTATTCAAAAGTTTCAAAAAATTCAGCTTAAAAATTATATTGTTTTATATAACAAGCTTATAGTTATACAATAATCTTACTAAGAGAAAACTTACTTTGTTTTCATTTTAAATCCATCTGCAGAACCTCTACATAGGTAACATTACAGGTGCACGGTTACAAAGCGGCAGAACTTGTCCCTTGCAATCTGATCAGTTTTGAAAAAAAGTATTGATTTTCTTGTAAATGGCCCTGCAGTTGTGAAACTTGTGATATTCAGACTCTTCACCTGTTTTTGTTTCCATTTGTCTGCTGCTAAAACTTTTTGTGCAAGCACTAATTGTTACACATCTCTAAGATAAAATCAAATTATAACAACTTTGATGGAAAATTATTGTGTGCTCAAGACATAAATGTGTCAAATGATCATAGGTTACAGACCTTTGGGCAATTTTATACATATTTATTTCAGATTTCATACTTTGCAACTATTATAATCGCAGATTTAGTTTTAACTGTTCGCCATCAGAACTTTCCGGATAAAGTTGTATTATTAAACAATAATTCGGCTTTTTATGTTTTAAGAGATATTTCGGTTTGCGTTGATTTGGAAATGTTCTAAAAAACCGTGACTTTTCATTCGTCACGCCCCCTCTTAATCGCGCTGCAAAGATCATTCCCTTGACAAGCTGGCAGTCTGCACACTCCTTTTAACGCTGGTTCGGATTATTGTACTTTAGCACTACGACCCGTATGTACTTCGACTATTCTGTTTGGTTCATGTCAACCTGTTATGTACAGACCATTTTGCACACATCAAATCGATGCGTTAACTACTAGTTCATTAATTTTTATTAAACAATCGTGCAAGTAGCGACACTATAGCGTCAGTGTGTGTAAGTTAAATCGTCGTCAAGTATTTTATTCGCCAGCACAACTTACACGTATAGAATAATAATTCACTGCTGGCTGCTGAATGTTAACTACTACTGGTTTATACGTGCTGTTGTTTTTGGCTTATAACCGAGGACATCCTGTGGATCAGCCGTTGTGCATGTGATCAGTTGATTTCTAGTCAGCTTCGCTTCTCTTGTTGCTAAGCGCTGCCGGCCAGTGGTTCAACTCTTTTATTAGTGGCCGCTCTTTGTTAACGCGCGCCAGGTTATATGCTTAAACAGCTGCCGAGCTGGTCATTGTGGTTGGTTTGGTCACTGGTGCCTGAATGTGATTGTTTTGTCAAAGCTCTGGTTATAACAGCTGTGTCACTTGTGTCTTGACTCTTTTATCTCTTGTACTTCGCATTAATGCGTCGTTACGGTAAATTTCTGCGAAGGTGATTAAGACAGAGGAAGCCAATATTGTTTTATTTAGTTAACAGTATTTATCGAGCACTGTTTAGCGGAAGGAAGTACATTTGACCCACCTTGTGAAGTGACCAACACTTGCTTGCATTTAGATAAAGAGAGCAACCTCTATGGTGTGCGGATTAACCCTCCCACATTTGAAGACCTGCTTGACAAATACTTAAACTCACCTGTGGTGCTTGTCAGATGAACAGAAGTTCTTGACGCCGTTTTTGGTTGTGGGTTGTTTTAGGTCTGCTTGAGATCTTCTTGGTTTAGATGTCTTGCAAGTTATGACAAAATTTATAGAACTGGAAAATATGTCAGGAACAGAACAAGGTGAATTAGACGTGTCATATGACCGTAAGTATGAAGCAGAGGAGAGGACCCAAATGCTGACAGTGGCAGATGGGGGTGAACGCCAGGAACCGCCTCACAAGAAAACAGAGGTAAATGTGTCTCCGCCTTATTTTTTGCTCGTTACTACAAAAGTCGCTGTCTGAGTATGTTTTTTTTTCGTCTGATATTAATTCGGTAAAGCAGGCTTAGGTACTGCTTGTGTGAACATTCTGATACTGTTTTGATACTTTTTCTGTGTTCCTGAACGACGAATGACCTTTCAGTTGCTACTCAGACTATGTAAATGGAAGCTTGTAGTTAGTTAATGATAATGATAACTCAGTATGCCAGCTGTCACTGCCAATCGCACTTTGTCATATAATTTTAAAGCAACGTGGTGACCACGCTTGCTTTGAGGCCTAGCACAAAAATATTTTGTGGAAATTTTTTTTATTAATGCAGCTCTTGCTCTTTGAATTTCAACGCGCTGCACGGTCTTGCGAAATTGCTTCGATTCCAGACACTAAACATTTGCATGCATAATGGTATTTGCTTTTTTATGTGTCTCTTGTGTAAGTTTTCACAATTGTTTTGATTTTAAAGCCTGCATACATACTAGTACATATATCTGCTTTCTTGTGACTGCACTGTGAAAATTTAAAGTCCTGTTTATTGTAGTCGTATTGTTCTCAGAATTAAAAGAAGTTTGTTTGCACAATGTCTTTAAAAAAGATGCAAATGCAGCAACGCAAAGGATTTTTAGGCTTCTAAGCTCTGTTTTTAACAACTGGGCCTAAACAACATTTCTGTAGATCTACATAAAGCTGGCCTACACGATTTTGTTCAAGTCAACTTGTTGTAAATTCTTTTATGGATACCAGTCCTGTAAGTGCCTTCATTGTTTGAACGCTTTTGTAAAATTGATATGCTTTTGAGTTATGTAGCTGTGGTAGAAGCAAAAACGTCTTTAGCTGCAGTAATTAGAAAATTCGGTTCATGAAAAAGGCTGTTTCAGAATTTATGCATGCGTGTACTATGTACTATGTTTGTGCTATGTTCTTATCAAGTATTGTAACTCTTTACGATACTTTAAGATAAAAGAGTTTGAGTACACGCTTCATTATCTGTAAGAAAACAAAAGCTGATACTCTGGCAAAAAGATACAGTTTCGACTTTGGACTCGTGTGGCACTGCTTGTTTGTTGTATATGTTACAAGTAATGTGTAAAATTTAGAATTGTACAAAATATTGTGTAAAATTCCTAGCTGTTGTGTATAACACCTACACATTTCTGGAAAAGTATGAAATAAATGTTTTTGCTACTGCATTTTCACACTCTACCTAGACGTTTTGTATAAGGTCTATACAGAATACAAAACTAAGATCTATGCAGAATTCGAAAAGTTGCTTTGGCAAAGTATAAAATGAAAGTAATTCGTGTTAAATGCTTTTTCTAGATTTTTTGTACAACACCTAGGTATTGTTTAGAACACACAAAAAGCTTAGCATAGAATAGTATAGTATAAGCATTGTATAGAATGCGTAAAAAGAGTCCAGGCAAATAACTGAGTGGCAATGTATTAAATTTAGCAAGGAATTCAACGCTTTAAGTATTAAAACAGGTTAGTTAATTGTTGCTTTGGCATCCTAAAAAACTCTTATAGAAATTAAAAATATAACTGTGTGGCAATTAGTGAATAATATAGTAGTCGATTGTAGAGTAATACTGGGATTGCATGTTCATTGCTTTAAATGTCTACCCTTTCTCAATTCGGCATAAAATCATACTTTCATTTAAACATGAAGTAGTTCTGTTTATGAAATACCTAGTTCTGTACCTATGAAATACAACTAGAATGGAGATACCAATGTTCTTGGATCTGACACGTGCTTTTTTCTCAGTTAATGGTTTTCGTAAGAAAATCATGGGAAGGGTTTCCTGTTGTAATGGAATCCGTTTTTTTTGTAAAAATTTAGAATATGCATCATTGGGGACAGATTCATTCATATATTAGAATGAAAGAAAGCCAAACGTGTAATAATGTAAAGGGCAGATTCGTTTAATGGACGTTATCCATTTAACAGGTATATCTGAGGGGCTTATTGGGACAGTGAAAAATAGGGCTCTGATACAGTCTGCGCAATGACCCATTGCATTTTCATGCAAAGTTTCAGTTTCCTACAATGAAAAATGTGCCCTGCGAAAGCCTTCAAAGGTAAATGCGACAACAAAATCAAAAACAACATGATCAAGCTTTAAGGATTTTAAGGACCAGGCAACAGGTGTGAGTGAAACAATCATTCAATCTGAGTGTTTGCTTGAGATGCTAGTTACCTTTCTAACAAGCAAATTTGCAAGTACCTAAAATGTGATTTATTTCGCACATTCCCTAGAACAAAACTAACATTATACAAAATACCTAGGAAAATTTCCTCAAAACAATTGTTTTACGTTCACATTACTTTAAATTTACTCAACATTATATAAAATACCCAGGAGGTTGGGAACAGTATATCTGAAACAAAAGAATTGCATGCTTTGCTTAATAAAACTTGCATTTATAAAAGGCCTAGGAAAAGTGTAGAAGAAATTATTTTAGACAACTTATCTGGTTTGTTTCCGCACTCCATAAAATGCCTCAGCATTTTATAGAATACCCTGTTTCACACTTTGCCTGTAACATATATATTAGTAACATTACAGTATCGTGAATGATATACTATCATGTACAAAAAATATTGAAAGATAAATTTCGTTAATTATTTGATAGGAAAAAAACAATATAACATAAAGATAGTTTAAATAAGTGATGCATTAAATAAGCAAATTAAATAAATAAATAGACCGAACAAATAAATAAATAATTAAACAATTAAGATATGTCTAAGTTGTCTAACACATGATTCTTCTGTACTTAATTGATGATTAAGTGTCTTTTTTCTTTAAATTGATGAATTTCTTTAGGATTTTGTTTGTTTGTTCCGAATACTTATTACACTCTTCTCACACAACACAAACACAAATGTAAAACTTGTCTATTTAAAAAAATTGACTCCCTCCCTCTTTGAATGCAACAGTTATTTTTGCAGAATATGTATTATGATGTTTTTATTGTTTGGAGTCTTTTCGTCTTATATTACTTAAGACAAAGTTATCATTTGTTTACAATAAATCATACAGGCGATACGTAATTTCTCTTTCATCCAACACCGGGCCTTTTCTGGTGAACCAGTAGTGTTTGTTTATGGTGTGGCGGAACTTGTGGCTATCTGTGTGCAAATGACCCAATTGTTTGCAAACGTAGTTCAGCATTACTTTTCAATTTGGCATTATTTATTATCTGCTAGAGTATATGAAAATATCGAAGCAAATCTGTCTAAATCAATATGTATATATTCATTAGCTAATGCTATTTTGCGCGATTTGAAAATTAGTTTATATTGGTATAATGATCATCGTTACTGGTATGATCATTGGTGACCAATTAGAGATTGTAATACTGATTATTAATCTGTACCACAAATGATTGACCTATATTTTTTACTTTTCTACCAGGCGGTAGATAGATTGGCCATACTTGTAGGAAGTATTTTAGCTTTTCTAGATTCTTAACTCATTTTGTTACACTACTTGTTCATAGAACGTATCATTTTTCTTTTGGGACATGCAGTTAAAATTTAAAGATTTTCTGATATGATGGACTAGGTTTGCATGTTTGAATGCTTTCACATATTTGAGTGGAGACTGCTAGTTCAGTTTTATTACTTAATAAGTTGATTTAGTTAACACAAATTTTGAAATTGGATTGAACTTATTTTGTAAATTGTAAATCTACTTAATCTGTGATGTTTCTGTAATTATCTTCTTAAACCACTTTGTACCAGTCTCTTTGTTTCTTCATTAGGACTGTCTTTTTGAAGCTACACTTTGCATCTAGTCATTTGGCGTGAAAATTGTCAGTCACAAGTTCTTTGAACTGGACAGTCATTTTTTTGGAATTCACTTTTAAAGACGAATTGCAAAATTTGGCTGCTTTTGATTTTTCCTGAATTCTAGTAGGGAGGGTCATACGCGCATCCAAATATGGTTGTGGCATCTCTCATAATTCAGTGTCTCGTCTTGGATTTTAACATGATAAAGGTTCTGGTCTTGCCACAACTGCCTGCATTAAGTATGCTCTGCAGTTGGGTGCTAGTTATTGGCTTGTAGTATGCCAAAATAAATGATATCATAGAATGTGATGACCTAGTCAGAATGGAGGTCTACAGTCACCAAAAGGTCATAAAGGAAAATGTGTTTAAAAAGGCCAGTTTATGTCGCAGTGCTTCGAGAGCATAATGTGGAAATGAAGAAAAAACGTTTGGCTTGGTGTTGCTGTGGTCAGAGGATTTTCTGAATAATTATGTCTGCCAAGAAAATAATATTGTAGTTACAAAATCTCACAAGTTACTACAAACTTTCCTTGTTATTTCTCTGTTAACTTTTCTGTCTTGTGGACTGTTAGCTTCCAGTTTGCAACACTCAGAAAACGTGTAAAGTTACATGAGTCAGGGAGAATGATTAGCTGCTTTAATTTTTATGGTGGTAGAGTAATGCTCTCGTTAGTATTATATATTGAATCTGCGGGTATGAATGAAAACTGGATTTGCTTTTGTCTAAACGCATTTTTGTTAATTTCAGGGTCTGACTCCTAATCTAGTCCTTGCAGTCTGTGCGTGTGCGTTAGGTTCCTCCTTTCAGGCGGGGTATAATACTGGATGCATCAATGCACCTGGTGAGGTAAGAGGGTTTTTATGTTTTCCAAGTCCCTTCTAGATGAGATGGAATTAGTTTATGATTTTCGTTACACAACAATTTGGACAAAGGCCCAATTTGGACAAAGGGATTTTTGACATTAATGACAATAATATTTTTAAAACCATTTGCTGTCTTGCGCAGAACACTATAGATGCAGTTGAAAGTAAAAAACGTTGTACCACATATTTTACATAATCATAGTGTTTGGTTTGTCTGTGAATGTCTCTGTGATATTGTTTGGATTCAAGCGAATGCAGGTGACGCATGTCTAATCTTTTAGAAGCTATTTAAAAGGTAAAACAATGGAAGTAATTACCAATCTATCAAATTACTAATTTATTAATACAATGTAGACTGGTTTATGCCTTTTTTGAATTAGCTTTTTGTAGTAGGGCTGAATGAGGAAGCTGGAAAGAACCTTGGAAATCTAATGATTCGCTATTTGTATCAAAGAACAATTAATGGAAACTTTCATGTATCACAGAACTTTTTTCTTGTTATTCTATGAGTTTTTTACTATTACAATGGAACCCATTTTTTAGTTGCTTTAAATGGCTTTGCAACACTTGTATATGACTATTACGAAATGTATAGTTAGAAGTGATTTAATAAAATTGTTTTTTGGTAACATGAATTGCAATTCTTAATGAGTGGTATGTTGCTGTACTGCACCAGATTATTCAAGACTGGATAAGAGAGGTGTGGCGACATCGCCATGGTTACAACTACTCTGCTCATCCAGGTGTCCTTTCTTTTAATGTTTCTGGAAATAACCTCACAACCACCTTGCCAACAACTACCACATTAGCGCCTGGTGACATCAGTTCTGGGAGTTTGGATCTGTTATGGTCTATCATTGTGTCTGTTTTTGCATTGGGTGGAATGGCGGGTGGTCTTTCAACAGCATATTTCACAGACAAATTTGGCAGGTTAGTACTGCTTCTAATTTCATGGATTTGTAATGCGATTGTCTTTGTCAACTCAGATCGGTTTGACAAAAGGCTTGGAACAGCCATGGGATGAACAATCATAATCTAATTGCGCATATTGAGTGGACTAACCATCTACTATCATGTCAACTCCAGTGATAATTCTTATTGTCAAAGCATGATTAGTTATTAGTATTGTAAATTAGAATAAGCAAGAAATGGCCTAAATAATTTTTTTTAATATTTGTTATTGTCATTTCCTTCTTGTCTTTGTCGTTAATATGCTTTGTTTTTTACAAAGACATGGAGCCTAATTGCTATAACTTGTTTATGTTCTGTTTACTTAATATACATATAAGTATTCCACTTGGATATAATGTCGCAAAGTCAAAAACCTACTTAATGACAAAATTTCTTGAGATAGGTTGATAATAGAAAAAAAGCCGTCTACGCCTTCTCTCTAGAACGTTTTTAAGAAATTTATTTGCATTGCTGTATTTGTGTATCAAGTGTAACCCTTCTTTTTTGTTTAGTTTTTCAACTGACAGTTTGCTGTGTTTGTGAATTTACATGCTGAAGGTATTCTCTCTTTATTATGTACAGTGTGTACAATTTTATATTATAGAAAAGGTGCACTGCTGATGAACAATGGTTTGGCAATTATTGGTGGGCTGCTCGAGTTCATGTCTCAGATGGCCGGCTCTTACGAACTAATCATCATCGGAAGGTTTATAATTGGTTTGAATTGCGGTGAGTTTTTGCCCTTTTACTTTAACCTGTAGTTATGAGTCTTATTAAGCAAAATTATTTTTCTGATTGGGAGAGTAAAAATTGTAAAATGCTCTATAAAGTAAGAATTTGCTGGTCCCCTCTTAGCCCTTATTTTCCGAACAGTGATTACTACAGCTGTTTGTAGCCTGTAGAGGCTTCCAATGCTTTATAATGTCATGTACTAGCAGTAGTTGAGTACTGTTTGGCATAATTACTATGTACATAGCAGTTAAAACATTTAATCATCTTGCAGTGAAACTCTAAGGTGATATCTGGGTAGGAAGTGTAATCTCTGCCTTATGTGGTTCTGTCAAAATTTAGTAAGGAAGTCATGGAAACTATAATAAACAACTTATGCATCAAATAATAGACTTTTAGTTGCGAAGGAGTTGTTCCTTTTAGTTTTTCATATTAATTGAGTGTTTTACATTAGGTTTACTCCTTGTTTGGCATATTTGAAATGTGAAAATTGATTTACATTACATGTGATTACATGTATATTTAAAACTCGGTGAATTGTAGTAACTTGTACCAAAACTGGCAAAATTTACACCATTCACAATATAAGTTTGTGCTAGAATTGTAGGTATGCATTAACTGTTGTTAATAAATTTACAGGATTGAATTCTGGAGCTGTAGTGATGTATCTGACGGAGATTGCACCCCGTCACCTCCGTGGGGCACTAGGCAGTGTGCATCAGCTTGTACTCACCATATCTATACTTGTGTCACAGATTTTAGGATTGCCGTATATTCTTGGAAATGCTAATGGATGGCCTTTTCTTCTTGGTATATGGCTTTCAGCTGTTTGAAAACTTGTAAAACCCTCTTGAGTAATTTTTCAACTTATTATAAAAAAGTGCAAAAATTGTAAAGCTTGTTTAAAACTTGTTTTTCTGTAAGTGAAATTGTGCTGTTATAACGTGTACTAGGGTCCTGGGTTCATTTGGTTTACTTCGAACTACACATTTGTATAGGTTGTTTAGAATTACCCAATAATGCTTTGTGTAGCCCTTGAGGTTTGATACTCGTTGTGTACGACATCACTCATAATAAGTTTTAGCTGTTTACCTTACAATGGTAGATGTTTATAGATTCATACGTGGGCTGTGACACCTTTGCAGTAGTGTTTTTGAATGATAGTTATTGATACAAATCCTGTAGCGTATCAAATCGATATTGGACATAGCCCAATATCATTATCATTTCGTTAACATATCGATACGAAATAACATTACACCGAAATCACAGATCAGTGTAACTCCATACAAAATATACTTGCACTTCTTTTCTGATTGCTGTTAAGAAACTGCACTTTTAACAAAAAATTATCACTTTGTTCACGATGTTTTTTATCACTCACATCAAGTCAATTTGTTAGAAAAATTTGTCGATTTTTATCGCATTCAGAAATGCATCATATCCTGTCTGCACGAGAAATTAGTATTGCTATCATGTCAGCGGGAAATGTATGGTATTGGTATTGTGTCCAAAATCTATGTTTTGCATTTTTAGAGAATGCGCATTGGGAGTTAACTCCTAGTACCAGTTAAAGATTCATTTTTATACTTTCTGCTTGTAGGTGCTACCATCGTGCCTGCTGTGTTCCAGTTAGCTACATTACCTTGTTGCCCAGAAAGTCCCAAACACTTACTGAAAGAGAACCAGGATGCTTTGGCCAAGCAAGCATTACACTGGCTACGCAAATCTAGAAAAATTGATCGGAAAATGGAATTCAATAAAATTGATCATGAAATGGATGAGCTAAGAACGGAAAACGAACGAGATTCGTCAGAAGAAAAAGTGAGATTGCAACATTGATTTAAACGTACCTGGTGTTTCACATTGATTTAAACGTACCTGGTGTTTCATAAGTCCCTCGTTATTTATCAAAATAAACAACAATTGCAACATAGTCCAAATGATAATTTGATTGGTGAATCTACCATTCATAAGAAGTTTACTGGCATCAAACCTGGCTTCATAAGTCTACTACAGAAACATATTTGTATCAGTGTTGCCTGGTATTTGCTCACGGCCAAAAAATCAGCAGATTGATATACTACTTTATGTGTTTATCACATAATGTATTGTCAGTGTTGTCAAAGAAATTGACATGTAGCAATTTAAATGTTTTGTAAAGGAAATACCTGAAAACGAGCTGATTCTAAAAATAGTGAGTGCATAATTTTGAAACCCGAATGCATTTTTGGTTAGCTAAGGACTTCAACATTTGCATATGATTTTTTCCATTTTTGAAATTTGAATATATAAAGCTTTATTTGGTTACATGCTGGTAAAGTAACCTATAAAGAGGTCTATTAATGAAATATATTTTTGAGTGACTTAAAGTAACCAGTTGAAGGGTATTACTTGAAACATAACTTTTTACTAAAGCTCGTACATACAAGCAAAATGTTCTTGGGTGTTTGTGGATGCATTTGTTCATGTGTGTGCAGGTGCATGCATGTGAGTAATCCAGTGCTTCGCATTTTGGACTATTTAAATAGTTAGCTAGTTAGATCTACCATTGATTAGTAATGCAGGAACATTCTACATAGCCTTTGCTTACTGCTTCTCAAGTAGTATGATAGGTTATAAGATTGAACTTACATGTACAGTCTATAACACGGTAGAGCGATGGGCGATGACAGTGCCTGGAACAGCCGCTTAATTTCTAAAACACAAATACAGTTGTGTTCCAAATAGTGTGCAGCACTTGGGGGTTGAAAATGAACTTCAAAAGATACCGTTTCCATTTTGTCTAGTGGACGTTCTTTCCTAATGAAACTCACACTTTGTAGACCATTGCCCCCCTTTTCTGGTAGTGTGCTCATTTTTTCAAATGTGTCCGAAGAAACGTTTTTTTTGCATGGGGCTGGTGGGCCTATATATATATATAGCATTCCATCTCTCATAATCCCATTTTTCTGATCTCGATTTTATCAGTTTTGCCAAAAAAACGGGTGAAAAACGTCCCGTTGGGGTTATCCGAGATTGAAAAATGAGTTCTTTTGTGGCCATATGAGACTAAGACTATTTGTTTGATATGTAATTTATCACAGATGGTTCAGTAATTGCAGTCAAAATAGCACATTATGTAAATCCAAAAATTAATATACCTGTAAAATACTAACTAGTTTTTAAACATATGCTTACACACTGTCTAGTTCTGCATAAAATTAATTTTTGTCAATACTGCAATTTTTTTTCTTCAGTAACTTATCATCAAAAGCGTGACTTGTCCTATTTCTTGAACAGCCATTGGAGTAGTTTGGGAAATTTTCTTTGGCCAATGGGTAACAATGTGGATTGAAGCTTATTTCTGCTTTCTGTGTTGCTTCTAATTGTGTGTACTAAACTGCTGCCAGCATAATTTAAAGAAATTTTTTAACTGTTTATTTTTGAAATTTTTTCAGGTGACAGTTGCTCACATATTCACCAGGATAGATTTCCGAATGGCTGCAATCATTGCTATAGTTATGAATTTGTCTCAGCAGTTGTCTGGAATTAATGCTGTAAGTTTTCATTTTTTAAGCAGAGAAGCAGTAAGTTTCGGGGAAGAAAAATGGATGAAAGTTATTAACCTGACAATCTTAAAGCAGCTGTAAAATGAAAGATTTTCATTTTGACATTTGGTATGAGGTATTTGGCTTTTTTGCTTGGCTGAATAATTCTCATATGGTGGTGTCTTTGCTTTTGGAATTGAACGGAATGCATTTTTCTTAAATGCTCTGAACACTTAGTAATTCCTCTTTGTTTATTAAACTATGGAGTTGCCCGATTTTGATTTTGAGCTTGAATGTTAAAACTTGTTATTTTAAACCAAAAACTAGCCTTGACTTGTGAGTACTTCATGAGGTATAGTAACAATTACTTGATAAAGAATGGCTAAGCAACAAAACTAACCCACTGTAAGTCATTGTGTTGTGAATAAAAATAACTTGATAACCCTCAGTAGATGGGCGTAGTTACTTCAGTGAGATCGACATAGTTTGAGACTACCACAAAGATGTATTTTCTCCATTAACACTTAGAGTAATACTAAATTTTTGTGAAAAAGCATCTCTGTCATATAGAACATTCAGTTAGTTGAGGTTAGAATGCGATACAGACAGACCTATAAGGTTAGTTTTTAATGAAAAAAATTTTAGGGTGTTTGTCTAACTTCTGTGCTGTATTGAACATAATGCATTTTTTAAATGCTTTAAACACCTAGTAGTTCCTCTTTGTTTATTAAACTATAGGGGTGTTAAATTCCGATTTAGAACTTGAATATTAAATGTAATGTGTGTGGGTTTGAAACTTTAAATGAAAATATAAATTCAGATACAGACACACTGGAAGGTTATGAAAAATTTCAGGTTACCGGCGTATCCTGCAGATTTAAGTTAGACAGCGTATATGGAGACTGCTGCAAAAATGTGTTTTCTGCATAGCATGTGTTAGTGATTGTTGTTATCTGATACCTTGCTAATGACATAATTCACTTAGCTGCCACAGGTGGTTATCAATCCCGTACACCTGGGCAGTGGGCATATTAGCTATGTATGCACAAAACTTCAAAAAAACTTAAGAATTCAAATCTGTACTAGTTGATTCCAAAATTTATAGGCTTCGAACTTGAACCATGCCCTACCATTGAACAAGGTAATCCTAGATTACTCCGGAGCTCGATAAAAAGTAGCGACACACAGACAGGCGGAACCCATTGATTCTGTAGTTGCGGCAAGGACAGGCCTTTTACAGCAGTAAGCATGTTTCTGTGATACGTGTAATGCCCAGATCTTTAAAAAAATTGTAAAAAATTCCGAAAGATCCAAAAATGAATAGGCTCTGTACGAGCTGTCATGTTACTACATTACTCCTAGGGCTTTGGCCAAAAAAGTGGCAACAGATAACTGGGATTTCCATAGTTTCCCATCGTTGGCGCATTAGGACAGTACTTCAGGGCTGAAAAAAGTGGACCGACAGGCGGACAGACAAACAGAATCAATAATTCTATAGTTGCCTAGTTCTATAGGGGCAGCTTTAATTAAACTGATTATATAGGGGCGTGTCTGTGTATACTGCAGAGACTAATACTATCCACCATTTTGTAATTATGGCACCATGTCAAATGTTGGTCTCAGTTAGTCGATTCACAACCAAGTATTCTGTCGTCATTCTATGAATTTTCATTAGAAATATTTTTTTTAAATTTCTGAACATAAGACATTTCTAAAGTTTTTGAAACATGGAAAAGAGTTATTTCTGGGATTGTTAGGCCTTTCCAAACCTCTGGAAACACAATAAGAAGAACAATTCTTAGTTATTCTTGATGTTCCCACTGTTATTAAGGTATTGTAAAAGCATAGCAAAGCATTCATGCTTTTAATTTAATATTTTGTAGGTGATATATTATTCAACTCGTGTATTTGAACAAGGTGCGGGAATGAGGACTCAAGATGCAGTTTACGCTACGATAGGCGTAGGTGCCGTCAACGTTATCATGACCGTTATATCTACGGTTGTGGTGGATCACGCTGGGAGGAAGACGCTCCACCTTGCCGGGCTGGCTGGAATGTGCTTAACTTCAATATTGCTCACTATTAGTCTTGTACTAATCAGCGTAAGTAATAATTGTGCTGGGTTATAATGCTCTGATATTTGCATATTTTGTAATGGAGTATTAATTTGCAACAGAGAAAACAAGCTAACAGAAATTGATTTTTGTTTGCTACGTTGCTCATTAAGTATAAATTTTTACCGCTTTTCTTTTTGACTGTTACGTTTATACAGAGAATTATAATTTTCATGGGTATCTGACTGTCGCTCCAAATTTTTTTGGCAAAGCCAAAATTAGAATATGTTAACTTCATTCCTGCTTTGATTTTATTTTTATTAAACTGTCTTTTTAGTCATGTTGTTTGTTTGTATGGGATCTTTTGTATTTTCAGAATGACATTAGCTGGGCGGTATACGTGTGTATTATAGGAGTGTTCTTATTTGTAATATTTTTTGCTACAGGTCCAGGTAAGGTTATAGTGTTGCAGTTGTTATAATGTTATAATGCAGCATTTTATTATATTCCAGTTTAGACATCAGCATGTTTGAAAAGCTAACAGGTGTTTCAGAAAAATTAGCTTTTCTTTTTTTAAAATTAGATATAAAGTATAGAATGATTTGAATGAAATTTTAGTGTGACAGCAATTATAATATCATTAATACGTCCATTATTTTGAAGTTAGTAAACAAAATGGGTTCGCTAGTAAATTAGTGCAGATAAGTTGAACACAAGGTGTGACTGAAAAATGGAAGTGAAACAAAGATATAATGTGTGTTACCTTTTAGTGTTTCTAATTTTGCTCAAAATGTCATCAGCTAACAACAAACCTTTTTTTTATAAGTGGCCATGCAGTAGTTCTTAGTCTCATGAACTTGAGAATTTACAGCTGAACTGTAAACTGATTTTCATTTTCAAAATAGTCAGCAAAATTACTGTAAACATTGAGATGAAATTTCTGGAGAGAACAATAAGACATTAAATTGCCCGAGTCAAAACCTGGACTTGGAAGCATTATTGAATTTAATGCACATTGAAAAATAAAGGGCTAACAAACATTTATCTTTTGTAGGCCTTTTTTTATTAAAGGATAGGGCTAAAAAAATTTTAAGACTCAAAGCAGTGCTGAAGGCATTTTTAAAGGCAGTGGAAATTGCTTTTGTATTATTTTCTTTTCCATATAGCTGCATCCACGCACATGCACACAAGTTGGGCGCATTTAAAGTCGCTACTCAACAATAATTATAAGGCTCACACAAAAGCTGTTCTGCATGGCAAAATAAGCTTTGCAGATTGTGAATGCTTCAAAATGCTTATCATAATTAAGTGAACCTGCAGCAGCCTGAATTGTGAACAGAAGTAAGTGTCCCTTGGAGCATTTATAAGTAACATATATGCCTATACAAAAAGTGTATATACATTATCAAAATGATTTGCAGTAATTTTGCCCTTTTTGTCACTTGATTTATTTTTAGTCATTCATTTGCAAATTGTAAACTTCATTTATACCATCTAGTGCTAAGCGAATGCAAGGAAAATGATATGGACATTTTTTAGCGTTGAGCTCAAATCGTAGCTTTGTCCACACCTTCTTCATGCATTATATGCAATAGATGAAAAAATATTAGTAATGACGCACAACGTGCAAAAATTATTAGCATGACATCACTGGTATTTTATGCTGCACTGCTTTGTTATTGCAATGTGGTTAAATTTTCTGATCAATTATGCTTTTTAAATGTCTCATTGCCAGGTTGCCTTATGCAGCTCAAATAATGCTTCTAACAGACTGATCATTTTTACATTTTCCAAATGGTAAAATTGTAAGAGAATAGTGGATTCGTAGATGTGACCAATGATAATGGAACTGGACACCAGGCCAGCATGACAGAGTTTGTTTTCTGCACTTTACTAGCAATGATTTTGAGCTTGAGCTAACCAGTAATATTGTCTGACTTAATGTGAGGCTTTGAAAGGAAGAGAAACATGAAACCTACTGCTGTTTCTTTGTCTCTGTGGTTGAGGAATACTTAGACATGGATCATAGATAATAATACACTGTGTAGTAGTATCCTTGTCTAGGATATGGATAACTACTGAAATTATAATTATTTCATTCATTTGCACAAAAGCCGTGGGTTGTTGTAAGTCCTAACTAAAGCACACTAGAAAAATTGTAGGCTCAAATAAGTTGGTATGGCTTTTATCTGAAACGTTTTTTGTGGGTTACAATCATTGCAAAAATGCTCAAAAAATATTCAGTAACTCCTAATGTAGGCTAGAAAGATTAAATATTACTTTTAATTATTATGCAGATTGTGACTATCCAGATTGTAGCTGTGTGCATTAATCCAGATTGTGGCTAGTAGCTTACTTATAACTTGTAAATCATAAATTTGATTCATGGAAGTACTGGACAAACTATGACAATAGTTCATGCACCCTAATACGTAGGACTATAAATAGTGCACATTTGCAATGCTTCTTTAACTCACCCTAGTTGGCAGATAAAAAAATCACTCAGTCACCATAGCAATAGCAGTGTTGATAGAAGCTACAGCAGGACAATGCACCTAGCAGGCTGCATATTACGAACACCACCGCAACCTATTGTTCCAGCTAAGCTGTGGCTTACTGTGGTATGAAACTGTACAATTTTTTTACAATTTTGCCTGTACAAAGCTTTTTGTCAGTTTTCAAATTATGAATATGGTTATCAGTAAAAATTAGACTATGTTATGACACCCAGTCACATTTTGCCTTTAGTGTTGCTTTAGTGTAATATATGCTGTCATGATAAAGTTTATTCAAATCTATTATATTTAAAAAAAGAAAAGGAGTCTTTTTTTAGTAAAGCCCTGTTTTTTTGCTTTTCCGTTATGTTATACCACAAACAGCTTTGTGTTTTTTGTCAAATCACTGTATCTTTTACTGATTTACTGATATTTTTACTTCATTCAAGTTTTGTCAAGTCATTTCAAATATGCAAATAAATTAATGTGTCAAGCATTCGGTGGTAAGGTGGTGAACTCTTTTTACTGATATTTCTTGCCTAGTTCATAACATTTTGTTTGTAATAATGAGTGCAGTCTTTTTGGAAGAGGCAGGATTATTTTTGACAGTCAAACATTATTTTTCAAAAACTCTATCATTTTCACAATATATACATCTTTGCAGGTTCTGTACCATGGTTTATTGTTACTGAACTTTTTACGACTGGTGCTAGGGGAGCAGCTACGTCTGTTGGCACTTTGGCCAATTGGTTGGCTAACTTTCTTGTTGGGCTGCTTTTTCCAACATTACAGAACTTAATAGATCAGTAAGTGACAATGCCATTTTTGTAATTTAATAAGTTGTTAATCAGTTAATTCATTAATATGACATTGTTTTACAGTAAATTACTTTATGATCCTAAGGTGTTCTGGCAAAATTAATTAAATATCTGATATTAAATGTGAAAGGCAGGAAATGTGAAACGATTGGAATACAGACTGGATTTGAACCAAACACTTTTTGTCTAAGGCACAAGGATGTGTTCTGTGACAACATCTTGGTCATTCTTGGCTCACATAAATCATTAATTTTATGTATTGCTTGTATTTACACTTCTTTTTGTTAAACGAGAAAATGTAGTTTCTTATTGTAAAAGCAATACATTGATGATACACAGTTTTCATGAACATTTTATTAATGTAAAATATTTTATTAACTATCACATGAGGTAAAGATAGTTCAATTTGCAGTATTGTGCACTTTGCATTTGGTTCTATGGTAGTGCTTTTGTAAAATTTTGGATTGTCTTGACAACATAAGTTGTGACTGGAAATAATGGTGACTGTGACTGGTGAACACAGCTACTGTTGACACCATAGCTAGTATACAGGTTAAAATAAATTTCTGTGCAGAAATACGTTATTTTCTTATGCAGAATTTTGGCTTACATGGGGTTATAAGACTATTTATTATAATTTAAAAAAATATTTTCACTTGACACTGTCCAATCAACAGACATAGTTGAAAGAATTTTCAAAGTGCCTGGAATGTGGGAAAAGTTAGCTTGTCCATTTAATATAAGTTCATTAAAACTGCGCCATTACATTCAGTTTTGTTTTTCAGGTACGTGTTTCTAATATTCGCCGTTTTGTTGTTCCTGTTCTGTGTTTTCACCTGGGTTTATCTCCCGGAAACTAAAGGCAGGAAAATTGATGAGATCACAGATGAACTGAGCAAGAAACGTCTTTGCTGATCATAGATGGTGTGAAATAGTTGCAGAGATTTGTGAGAGTGCCAAGAGTTTTTAAGCCTAATGTTTGATAGTCATAATTTTGGTTTTCTTGAATTCATGTTGCTTGATTGTTTAACTTCAACGTTCTACAATGACATTACAACTTGTTTTCAACCCATGTGACTCGTGGGATAAATCTCCTCCCATCTCATACCATTCAAGTCACCTCATCAAGACTTCTCATTTGGTGTACAACACACAAGCTGGGTTTGGAAACATTTGCCTCTCTGACCCCTATTTTGCCCCATAGTGGGGTCACATGTCAACTGTTCTCATTGCAACCCGTGCTATTCGATTTGCTTCATCACGAACTTTCAGTTGATGTTCTACAAGCTATTGTTGATCCGCACTGGAGGCACTTCTGTCCCCGACTTTCTATTTTGGTTTTTGCCTCTAGCAGAAAATTTTTCGAAAATGCACATGTCCATATTCAGCTGTGCACATGGCCTTGACCCAGCCTAGCCGCATACCAAAAATTGCGGTCCCAACTCAAAACTATAGGAGCAGATAAAGCCTAGCAAAATTTAAATGATAACATGCTTACCCCTTGAATTTTGACCCTGCATTCTCGGGTCACCCGACATAGTTACCTTTACTTTGGGAGTATTTCCTAAATACTCGTGAACAAAAATTTGAAAAAAACTGAGTGCTAGGAGGAGTTGAATCGCAATAATAAAACTGACCTATGTGCATTGCATGTGACCCCTTTACCAGAGATCGGAGATCAACATCTACTGTCTTTCCCCTAACCAGGGCTGCCCACCTTGTGAGTTTTGTGATCATAGCTTGCAAGCTTGACGAGTTATTAAGCAAAATGTTAGCAGATGATAAAAATATAACTAGACTGCAGTTTATAACTCAGTCATAAACTTGAGATTCTGCAATATGACCAAAACTGCGTCAGCTGACTGTGAAATCTTTGCTGACTTGATGTTTGTTTCAAGATTACAATTTGGCTTTTGTTGAATTTGCCATGCTTGATTATCTAAGAATTGCATTTCGTTTCGATGAAATTAGAACTTCTCACTTTTGGATCAGCAACCCCATGGGTCAGGGGATCTGAAGGTGTTAATATTGTCTTCAATGAATTTGCTATGCTTGATTTTGCTTCAGTGAAATTGCAAATTGTCACATTTTGATCTGTGACCTTCGGTCATGGGTCAAAACCTATACCATTCAGTTTGTCTCACCGAGACATGTCTTGTGTGCCAGACCCCCCTCCCCCCCCCCAATTTGATGAGCCAGGTGAGCAAAAGTCTGTAACAGACAAATTTTGCATTGTGTTTGCTCTGTATTATAGCTCACTGTTTGCAATGTTAGTCAAGATTCTCTGATATAAAAAGCTTAACATTTTACCAGGTAGCAACCAATATAGTGAATGTCAACTGTGAAGAGAATATGCTCTTTCTTTTAATACTGGAAATTGTTGGTTGATGTTCAACATAGTTGGAATGTGTAATTCTTGTACTGTTCCAGTATTTTAGAAATCAAAGGTATTGCCCGTAAGACTGTTTTACGTAGTGTTTTCCTTAGATTAACGTTTAATGACATACGTTGCTGGTACCAAGATTTTGTTGCGTATTTTCATCTTTAGATGTAACACTGTTAAAATGGACTGTTTGTTGTTGTTTTGATTCACATAATGGTTTTTAAATAATATTATTAATGAAATAACCGAAAACCTTGCAACAGTATCATTAATATTGTCCTACAGAAATGTACTTTTTATAAATTAAAGCATGCACTAATTTATGATACACAGGGTAGCATTAATATTGTTGCTATGGCCAGATCAATTACAGACAACCTGTAAGCATGGAAAGCATTATACATGGGTGGGTAGAAAAAAGGATGTTGTACATGTAGTTATTTCATCTAAACATATCGTAAACTAGCGTAAATGTATATGGACTGTAGTGTAAATGGGATGTCCATTTTTGTTTATTTTAATACTGATATACACGTATTTTTTATTGTCTGTCCGTTTTCATTACCATAAGCTTAGTGATGCATTCTTTGGCTTCCAATACCAATAACGAATATTGAAGGAAGCATCTTCCGAATAATGTGCAATATGTATGTAACTGCTATTTTCATAACAATAGATTGATTTTTGAAATTAACAGTGTCTTGGATTAAACCATTTTACTTAGCTTCTAAAAATGATATCAGCATTGGACACCATTACAAGTCAGTCGTTACTTATAAACACTTTGAGTTTGTGTCCAACATGTTTACAGTCACCCTAGCAGAACTGCATTAATACTTTCTAGTATTGTAAGAAAAACATAAAATGGTGGAATTTTTAGCTGGCTTCTCATCAATGTGTCCCAACCCTGGTGCATGGGTAAAAATTGCCATGGGTAAAAATTCCCAATCTAATTTGCATCAAATCCAAATGAGACGGTTCAAAACCAAGCCACCCCATTTCCAATTGCCAGTTTTGTAAATTTGTGCTTGCATGAAAAAATTGCGAGTATTTACTACCCGAGAACATTGTGAATGATACATGAACGTTAACACAAAAATTTAAATTATGTGCCACAGAATAAAACTCATTAGTCATGTACTTATTTTCTGATAAAGACGAATAGCTTTATTGGACAAGTTAAATTTTACAATACATTTCACAAATGGGACTATTCATACAGGATTGATGCAAATGTTCACTTCAGTTACCTAATAGTGTACTATATAGTGCATTCTTGCCCAAATATGGCATTGTACTGTAGGTAACATTTTGTCTGCAGGTGGCAACAAGTATGGCACTGCAGCAGCAAACACGATGCTCCTAATGTTTGAAGATATGTAACAATGACTAAGAAATGCAAATATGGAGGCGCTGGAGGAACAAGTCTGGTTGCTGCTGCAAGCATCCTACACTTCTGCCACTTCTACATTTGCTACAATATTGATAACTGCTGACTGCTGCCTTGGCAAATGTAAGGAAGCAGTTATTTGCAGTTTAGCTCTAGCAAACTGGAAATTTAAATTTAAGGAAGAGCAGAAAATGGAAAGAGTGAAGAGATGACACAAATTTAAGCTCCAAACTTTTCTTTTGCACCAAGCTGAGGAACAAAAGTAACCACTTGTATAGAAATTAGCTGAAATGAAAATGTCTCAATAATTACAGTTATTTATCCTGCTTGAACGTCCTATTGTGTAGATGTTTAATGAACACATTGACAAACAATGGCCAAATTACTACTCAACAATGGGGATCATAGACAATGGCATCACTGCAAGTAATGTCAATGATTCCACAGTCAACATAGACTTGCAGCATTATGTACAAGCATGCATATTATAATCCAACAATGGATGATGAGATAATAAAACCAAGTATGGTGAATTTTGACAAAAAAACAGGTGCAGACATTCAGAGCATCGGATAAGTACTCGGGGGCCCCAAACATTACTAATAAAAATACCTACAGTCGACATATGACAGTTACATAATAATAATACATACATACTGTGAATGCCACCAGAGCGTCTCAAGCGCTACGTCGCAGGAATAAAATAACAAATAAAGGCAAAGACATAAATAGCAAGAAATGTTTGATCACAAGTAACGTTATGGTGAATGTGTACCTTGCATGTCTTAAGCAATGACAGACAGTGCACGGTGCTACAGTTTAACGACAATAACTCCAATTTTATTCATTACTAAAATCCACTGTGTCAATAAAATCATACACATGTTAAGGGCCTACACTGAACCTACGAATAAAATGCTAATCTATGCAATACTTCCTCAATAATTCACACGGTGCAAAAGCTGTATACATACAAGAGGATAGATACAATTATTCTTCATCTTTTCTACTAATCATCTTTGCTAGTCATCACTAGCAGTTACAATAACTGTATACACACAATTGTCCGACTTTTTCATTTACAAATAGTGATCATATATTATAATCAATAATTTATCTACTGTGCATAATTATTAACGCTTGTCTTAGTTTGTACAGTACACAAATAATGCAGACGTAAAAGATTACTAACTTCACCATTCCTTGTAAAGCTTCATAATAATTTAATAATTCTTATCTGTTAATGTACACAGAATAAAGTCGTAGATCGTAAAACGTCTACATCACATCAAAGATCATAAACAGAAAAGGCAGAAGCGTAAAAATCCAAGTAGGCAAAATGCAACAGGTAATTTGGACACGATGCAACCCGCTTTAATGTTCTGATGTATATTCACAACAGTATTTTAATAGTGCTAGCAAAAATGAATACGATCAATTCTTATACATATTTTCCCCAAAAGAAATATAAGAAGATCACATTTAACAACAATATAAAATTCATAGAAGCGAATGCACTGAACTAGATTCTGCACTGGGCTAGTGATGTCTCATCAAAAATGACAACTTGAAATGCATATACATGTAGTACAATACGTGGAGAATGGCATGTATATATATAGAGAGAGTTACAAAGCACAGAGCACGGCGTAGATTCCATTCAGTTTACCTACTTACTGTACAAACAACGACACTAAACCCAGTCGGTAACCAATAAAAATGTTTATCAAGGTAAAAAGAAGAACAGCAGCATTGGTCCAGCGAGGCAAAATCCAAAGCTGGACAAGCAAATCCTTCTGGTCTAAACATTGGTTCCCCTGTCACTGTACAACATGTACATTTTCCCAACATGAAATAAAAGATTTCCTAGTTTCCCCAGCAATGCTGCTGCCTAACAATGCACTCCGCATTTCCCTAAATGCAACCGTGCTTGATTAATATGTATCATATATAAAAATGTACAGTTAGTGGATGAGAACAAGGGAAATCTTTGTAGGTGCAGTTGCTGGGCAGTAGCAAATGCATCAATTGTTTGTATGTGATTGGCAAACGGTTGGGTACACCCGCTGCTGCCATTGGCTAAGAAGTATTCACATTAAGAAGGGGATGAGAGGGGCTAGTTCCACACCTTGAGGAAACTATCCCAAGATCCTGTACAAACCGCTGTACCATCATCTGTTACACCCAAGCAACTAACTCTGTTGTCGTGTCCAGCGAGGACGCCTGCAAAGAACAAGAGTCAAGTGCAATCATTTGAAACATTATACAATTCTCGAGTCAAAAAGCATATTATGTAAAAGTAGTGGTTCTGAATTTTACTTGACAAGAAAGTAAAAAATTAAAGCAAGCATGCACGGGTTTATTTTCTAGAGCAGTTTATAGGTAACACTGCTTCACTTTACACAAAACGATGGTAAACTTACAAAGAAAGCAATATTTGCAAATAAACTGCATTCTTATAATATAAAAGTTCTACACATGCAATACCCCTAGAGACACCTATTGGCAGTAACTATAATTCATGCAGAATGATTATTCTGCAGAATCTCAAAAGTACTTGATTTTGCTCCTTGTAGCTCCATGGTAACAATAAGTGCCATAAACAAAACGTGCCAAGTACATTTTTGTACTGAAAAAATTAATACTGTCATGCTTAAAACAAATGTTGCTGGGAGTTCATTGGATGAAAAAACATTTCCAAGTCAGTTCAAAATCATTTGATTTTCCTAAAAGAATTAAGTGCTAAATTGTGAAATGCACGAAAAGTAAAATAAAGTATAGACTGACAGGAATGTTTTATCCTCTACAAGTAACACCCAATGGAAAAAAAACAAAAAAGTGTAAACCTTTCCAAAATCCAAGAACACGAGAAGCCTGTCCTAATTCCACACCCTTAAGAAGCTGTCCCATGACCCAGTGCAGAGGGCATACCCATCTTCAGTCACCCCCAAACAACTGACACGATTATCGTGTCCAGTAAGGACACCTGCATGTACAACACAAATGAACATCAAACATTAATATGCAAATAAATACACACCATGCAAACTTGCAAGTGAAAAAAAATACATACAGTAAGTGTGTAACATGTGAACAACTGAAAAAAAAACTAGTACAGAAATTCTGACTAGCACAAACTGCTAATCAAATGTAAAACTAAATAGCAATATGTGTAGTACAATTTTAATTAACAAAATGTTTGTAATCTACAGTTTTGAATAAGCAGACACACCAAGTCCATGTATGGAAACATTTTAACAGCTTGTTTATCAAATGGAAGCATTAATAGCTTAAAAGCCAGTTACTTGCACAAATTATTTCAGTAAGCTACATAGAGTGTAGATTATTAGCCCTTTTTTCGTATTTAGCTCTTATTTCGTACTTTGTGTGATGTGAAGCTAGAACTATCACAGTGAAACTGCTAGGAGAGATGTAACTAACATTTTAATAGAAATTTAAACAGACATTTAACAGAAATTTGTTCTTGAAGGGAAACAAATTTTTTTAGACCTGAAATAAATGTAATAACTAATAACAGTAAGGAATTGTACACGATATTCAAACAACAAATGGATGAGAAAATCTATCACTAATAAATTAGGTAATTGGTTTCTGGTTACCAGGAGCCGCCTGTTTTCTGTAGCAATCCCTGAGCACAATTAGTCATACATGACAGTGCGTGTGTGTGCATGTGTGCGTGTGTGTGTGTGTGTGTGTGTGTGTGTGGTGTGCAGCCAAGGAAATACAAATCATGTATTCTCCAGTACAGCACTCAGTCAGTGTCTGATCTACCACGTCTTGCACGCACGCATACACAAGCAACACACACGCCCTGGCTGTAACAGCAAGAAATACAAAACTAAGAAAATCAATAGATACTGGTAAATTAAAATAATGCCTACTGACAGGTGCCTGTATGCATCACCACGTGGCAGATGAAATCAATTTTATGTGCAGGTGAGAAGACGCCAGCATTTAACTGCTGCTTTCAATGAATTCTGCTCACACAGGTTAAACAAATGAGGGTTGGGAAGAGATCAAAATACGTAAGCATTTTTATTGAGTTAGCACAAGATCAGTATTAATTCCTGGGTATCATGGAGAAAGGCGGGTTACAAAAAATGGGACAGCTATGCCAGATAGAAGATCTGGGGGAGTGCTGCAAGTGCTATAAGCTCCCGCAAATGCATTTTTCTGCATTTCAGCCCACTTTTGAAACTTCTGAAACATGCTTGAAGAGTAAATTTTAAAAGTGGTTAACCATTTTTGACATGTTTTTAGCATTTTAAATTTTAAAGTTTTTGTAACAGAGAAGTGCTTCTTTCAATAACACTTGAGTACCTGTATAAAATGACTTGAAATGGTTAACTAATTTTTTGAACGTGTGCTTGTGTTTGTCAAGTGACTAGACTGAACTGATCACGTACTGCGCTGAATACTTTAGAACATAGAGTTATATGAATTGAGCTACACGACAGTGTAAGGATGCGACCAACAGCTACTAAACAATTGCTGCATTGCTGACTTTCAGTGCAAATTACTGCGGAGCTTTTCGCTAAGCTTAAACTTATTGCCCCCACTCGCGTGCTACTGCATTCGATCTTCAAGTAAGAACTTCTACTAAGACAAAATTCATTCTGTAAAAATTGCAACATTATTTTTTTTATTATGTGAGCTTTATAATTTAAAGGAAACTAAACAGAGAATCAAATCGACTTAAAGCCCTCTTCTCACAAATATTCTGTTCCTTTTCAATTGGCAAACGATGCACACTAGACAATAATTTAAATATGATAAAACAATGGAACACAGTGTTGCAATAGAATGCAGTGTGTTACTGCATAATTACTGTTACCATTTACTATGAAAGGTGACAATAGAACAGGAGAATGAGAATGTATAACAGAAAAAAAACAGCAGAATTACAAATGAATTATTTAATATTCTGATTTAATTACTTGGTGTGAAATGATTAAAAAGATATACTTAGTTACATATAACTGTATGTTCGTTTAGGTGAACTACTGATCAAGTAGATTTCTGCTAACCAGAGTACAGCTGCAGGCATGTCACTTGTGACTGTTTTCGGATTACAAATGTATGTTCAATTGCTTATATGCAGTTTTGCAACTTGTGTACAAAAGCATCTTAATTTAACTTACTAAGATCATTGCATGCAATACACATGCCACCACACACTCCACTAATTTGCTACCCTCCATCTAGAGGTGAATCTAATTTTAGCTACGTAACGTGAGATGATAAAATATGATTTCTTCATGTGTTTAACTTAACTATTCCCATAAAATGCTAATTCATGAAACACTAATACACAAATAGCCAACAGCTGTGTGTATGTGTACTTTATGCAGGAAATGTCTACAAATGTCAGCTGTATCTATAAGCTACATCTCTTAGGACCAATAAACTAAGTAACATAGAATTTAGGAATCTAAGTGAGTTGGTTAATATATGATAACAGGAAATTTATCCACCTAAGTAGGTGACTGAAGCGGCAAAGAACTGAAATTCGAAAAGATGCGAGGAACAATAAAGGAGAAAGTATATTACTCTCACCTTAAAATAACTATAAAATTATGGACTACTGCCACAAACATTGAGAACAAGTTAGGTAACACCTACCGGAACGTTCCGTTCGCATTGTGTCCCATACATTACAGTTAAAATCATCATAGCCCGCAAAGAGTAGGCGGCCTGACTTAGAGAATGCTACGGACGTTATTCCGCAGATAATGTTGTCATGTGAATACAGTGCTAATTCCTGATCCGCTCGTATGTCGAACAGCCGACAGGTGGCGTCGTCTGAGCCGGTTGCAAATGCATATCCGTTCGGAAAGAACTGCAACAATTAAGAGTCATATAAACCCAAAAGTAAATTAAAAGAAACTGTATAAATTTCTGAAGCACTAGGAAAGCCCAAACATTTACTACATGCAGTGTCATACCATCATTTAGCTGGGTCTTGGAAAAAACAGCAAACAAGATATATTCTTATCAATGTTAATAAATGCGATCCAAAATAAATCTAAATCCGAAAAAAATTTGTCCGTTATTTTACAAACTAAGAACAGCTCCTGTTCGTCAAATTGTGCAAGAAATTATTCGCTCGATCAATATAAATTTCACTCAAAAAAATCAATCAACATAAACTTAAAAATTTCAATCACCATAAATTTATGAATCAAACTGCTGTATGTATGCTACTAATCAGCATGTGACGCGAGTTTCGTTACCAAATATCAGTGACACGTAGAAAGTAGAAACCCGACAATGCAATCAATTTTCTGAATGCCGTTACTATTTCTGATCATTCACAGTTATTTGCAGTATCTACGTGCACCTCACTTGTAATCAGAAGCAACCATAAAACCAACAGTCACATTTAAACAGTGTTTATATTGACATCATTCACCTAGTTTTACGTGAGAAACTCACGTATTCCACTTGTGAATTGCCTGCAGCAGATGGCTGAACCGAGATCAAGGCTAACTTCCATTCATTACAAATAAACACAGGCCAAACGACACGATCTGATCATAAATCATTATTTGTTGCGTCAAACACAGTTGTTTATACAATATGTTATCCCAGTGTTTTATTGATCAACTTGCGGTGAATAATGTTACAGACAGGGTTCAGTAAGCAAAATATACACAGGGTTTTTTGGTAATGAACAACCGAATAAGCGGTAATTATTTAGCAAAGCGGCTGCACTTACTGTAACAGCGTTGATATCAGATTCATGTCCGGAGAATGTCTGTTTACACATCCCATCCCGAATGTCCCATAACTGTGGAAAAAGTGACAACAAATCAGTTAAGTAAAACCTCGCACAGTTCTAGAATGTTGTGAGTTTACTATAAATTACGCAACACAAGTTTACACCATAATAAAACGTACAAATATGCATGCATGAATTTGCAAGAATGTTCTTTCTTCTGTACTGTTACTTTTCTGTATTTAGATTTTATAAAGAAAAATATTGCATTTTCTTTAAGAAATTATACACACAAGCTTTCGGTATGTGTTATTTCTGTTTAAGAACCTGACTTTTTACATTATACTCTGCTTTTCAATTAAATTATCAAAACCAGGGCTTTCAGCCAAAAAAATGTCCAATTAATTGACAGTTTAGTAGTTTAGCCTTTTTAGCATTAAAATAGCTAGTATTTCGCTTTAGAACTCAAAACATTGTTGCACATCATATGCAATGAGAGGCTTGAGCTGTAGATTTTATGCAACAGCATAATCAGGCCCACTAAAACATAAGTCACTACTTGTAAATAATATGACTTTTTGAAAACAACAGTTAAGAGTGTTTGCTCGAAAATGATTTGTATATTATTCAGTTAATAACAGTATAATATGGCAGCATATGACAAAAACGAAGAAATGACATTTTGAAATCATGCTATCAGTAATGACTTGAGATCGTACAACGAAATACATGGTAAACGGACTAACATATTCCAAAACCTTACTGCCAATTGCCTGTTATTTTTGAACCATATGCAATGTTACTGCGAAAAACACTTTTGTTTTACTAATGCAATTCAACAAACATCGAAAAAGCTCTCTCAAAATGTTCTAAAATAAATTCCATTTGCAAATTGCTCGACAATATATTGACAAGATTAGCCTTTATGGCAAGAAATAAAAGTTAGATGTTTTTTAAATAAAAAGCCATTTCCGGGCACATTTACTACAAATAGTTTAATGGCACATGCGACCCCTGACACATTTCGCAGCAAAATTTGCCAGAATTCCTGGTATGAACAGAAGTACCTCAAACTTTTATACGTATGTTCAAATCGGTATTAAAGTTAATCATGATAAAACGAAGTTACCTTAGATGAAGCATCACAAGCGCCGGAGACAAATGTTCTCATATCGGGCGATAATGACAGACTCATCACATCACCGGTATGTCCCGTGAATGCTGTACATTGCTGGCCCGTCTCGATGTCCCAAAGGGCACTAAAACGAAAGGTATTTTACAGCCATGCAGATAAATGGTAGAATAACAGCAATATAAATTGAATTTCATAATGAAAGCTAAGTTGTGAATAGCTAAGGCTTATTGATAAAAGACTCGTCTAGACATGACAGCACATGATTATAATGTTGTTTCAGCACTACTATTCAGTCAATCAGAAACAATTATTGCTCTTCAATCCATAGAATTTTTTGTACTTTCTTAACAAAACTTTTTGATACCTCTAAAATACATCTAAAATAAAGCCACATTCCGAGCGTATAGATACTATAGAAAATAATTTGATATTATTATAAATTCATTATTAGCATTCTAATTTCTAGACTTACTTGGTTTCTTTCTGAAAAGAACATAAACGAGGAACACTAACTTCTTACCATGACATATCTCCTGAACTTGTTACTATCTGATTATCGTCGAGAAATCGACAGCATGATAGATATCCGGTGTGTCCGGGCAACTCTCTACTTACACGAACGTTACCTTCACGTGTTTTCAAACTGTAGATCGAACAAATATTGTCCAAACCTACAAAACAAATGCAAAGAAGGTACCAACCAAGTTAGTCTTGCATTAATGCCTTTTGCAGTGCCAGTGTGCTTACTCTGAGAGAATTATGCAATGTTACGTACGAAGGTACTACACATGAAACAACTTGATAACAATTTCTGTACATCCTACAGGCAACAAATACATGTAATTCAATAATGATTGCGGAATAATACTTAATACTTACCACCACAAGCAACAAAACTGCCTGATGGAGCATAGGCACAAGTCATAACCCAGCTAGAACGAAGTGGAATAGCATGTACCTAAAAATAATTATTTAACAATTAACATACAATTGAAATCAGTCTTATATATCATTAACAACGTGCATACAATAGTATCTACAATTAAAAAACACCATCAACTAATAAATGATACTTATACATAACAGTTTACTACTGTTGCCCTCAATGCACTGATTGTTAAGTATTTACAGTACTCTATACAGCTGCAGTTTAAATTATTACGCAATGTTTTTATCAGTTCAAGCACATACTAATATCACTGACTCAGATTATCGCGATACGGGTGCACTTGTATGGTAATAAAAGATACCACAATGCATCGATGTACCGTTTTAGGCATACCACTATGGCCTTTTAAATCAACAAGTTAAAAACTAAATGTCAGAAAAATTAATTGTCAGAGTCACTAATTGTTAAAATTTACAAGAAGTGTTCTACGAGTCAATCATTTTCAATGCAAACTATGTGAAGGCATTTCTTCCAACAGCTGATACAGTTTCTCACTTCTTTAGTTGGTATTTTTTCCCATCACTCAACAGTTCTTGCCTTAGCTCTTCTGCATCAATTGCTTCTGTGCAGCCTTCATACACTTTCTTTTTAATGGAATTCCAGATAAAATAGTCCAAAGGATTAAGATCTGCAAGTGTGGTGGCCATTCATCTTTATAAACTCTGGTGTATATGTATATATGAATGAATGATTATGTATGAATTTCTTTAATGTTCTGCTGCTATTAACTGTTTTTTAATTGGTGATTAGCTGGCATTATTCCGGCATTTACATTTTTAACATGCAGAAGCTTCTCAGCCACAACTTAAAAACTACCAAAGCTACAAATTTGTAGCTTTCAAAACTGAAAGTTAGTGTATCGTAATATGCACTATTTATACATAGGGCGGTTTCCTATGAAAGAAAATTGCATGGTTTTCCAACGCAGCTTGTCATTCAAATATAAAGCGGTTTTTACAGAACTTCCACGCCACTTTCAGAAATGGGATTGGTCGTTGTGTATGAAATGTTGGCACTGTATTTATATAAAAAAATCGTAAAATATTATAAAAAAGATCATTGTCTGAAGAAAATTGTGAGAGAGAGAGGGGAGGGGGAGGGATAGAGGGAGGGAAGGAGAGGGAGAGTGAGAGGGAGAGAGGAACACACAAACAGAAGGAAGACAGATAGAATCTCACCACAAATAAACAGAAAAATAGTTTTGTAAAAGTTGTTCTTGTACTATCTTTGTACTCAGTTAGGCTTTTATCAAAGAATATTGGATTCTCTTCCATTTCGAATATTATTGTTTTGGTTTTATCAACCATTGTGCAATGTACACTTCACAAATATGAGTGTAGAGATCTCTTTTTTTGCTAAAGCAGCACCTTTGCCAGTTACGTATTAACAAAGCCCACTTCAGACTGGATGCTTACGGGAAACTGTGCATTTTTTAAAAAAATCGTTCAGAGAGCAATCAGAGCGAGGCGATTATTGGGCTGCGCTGTTTCCCATATTATGTACAAACGGCGCCATTTGAAATAACAAAAAGAATTAACAGCGGAAATATAAGTTTGTTACATCTATCTGTAAGTCCAGTATGTCAAAGTGACTTAGATTAATGCTTTATGATGTAGTTCAAATCTAGTTTTGTCATATTTTACATTGTCATTAATCATATAATCGCACAAAAGCTCTGAGCAGCCACTACTCCATTTACTCCTCCCTGCTATTTAATTCTCTGAGAGAACTCTCAGGAAAAGAAAAACTAAGTTTAAAAATATATAAAAGGTTTTTAAATAATGGTATACTGAGTTCTTTTTGCTGTTTCTTAATTAGTGACTAAATTCCTTTCCTGTAAATAATATTACTTGCTTAAATGTTGAAGAAAAGATAAATGATCAATTAGAAATAGGAAAACCAGCCTAGAAATTATACGTAAAGTGATTTTCAAGTCAAAATAGTCGAACAAATTGAAGTCTTGCAAGACAATTACCAATTTGTAAAACAGACACATAACAAGACAAACAACACAACATTAATGCAACATGCAAAAAATGAACAAAACCTGCACACTGCCATCTAATAAATATTTGCTAACTCCACTCTAGTATATCTATTATGACAGCTCAGGACATGTAGATGACAAAAGCAAAGTTAATTCATCCAACTAAAAAGCAACATTCAAAATTCATGTACTAAAATGCACGTCAGTTCAGCCAGCTGAAGGGTAAAACAAATTTTTACATTTTCTTGCATTATACTAAATGTGAGGCTACGTGTGACCTTCTCTCTACAGCAGCAGCAGTAAAAGCTAGACAGGCCCGCATCAGCCGTTCCGCATCCCGCTCAGCCTGTTTCTATGGCAACGGCTATATAATAACCGCTGTTACTTATTGAATAATCATGGCAAAAGCAAGAACTGCGTGTAATAATTAGGCAGGGCTTAATGGCCGTGCAAGCTTACAGGTAAATGGGATTATGCAGCCACGCTCACAGTGTCATTATAGACAGGAATACAATCAAATTATGAATCATTAGAACTGTAGGCAACTGTGATGGACAGTTTATTTATAAAGACTCCTCAAGAGCACTTGATAACTGGTTGAGGAAAGAGTACAGTTAAAACTGAAGTAAGCATGAGTTCAGGGGGACTCAAAATTCTAAAAAAGTAACTTTATTGAAACAAAATTTCTTCGACTTCAAGTATAAAACCTCATACAGACATTGGCTTGCTTTTGCACACAAACAGGCTCTCACAAAAAAAGGCCAGTTTTGATTCCTTGCCAGTTTTTAAATGGCTAGCCTAGTTGTTAGCTCATTATTGAGGTCTAAAGGCACAGTAAGTTTGCATTGTTTAGAAATTTTAAGATTAAAATTTTACAAAATTTATGTCTCTGACGCAGATCAACAAAATTACATAGATGTTAATGTTTTAGATTAAAAAGATTTGAACAAAAGATAGTGAACAAATGGCTACGAACATAATTAGAAAGGCATCTCATCACTGGCATTACTGGTTTAAAATGCACAAGCTTGTAATGCTGAGTACCAGTGTTTCCACACTGTCATTGAATGATGCCAAACTATGCACAATGCATCGCAAACAAACTGCTTGCACTTTAAAGCCCGTGCATTGTAATAAAAATACTTATTGAAATAATAATTGTACCTATAAGGTGAAACAACCCTTTAACTATTTTTTAATTTTAAAGTCTTTATTTATCTCGAGAGATGTTGAAGCTAAAAAGGATTGGAATCCAAGAGAGTACAATGTGTAACACTGGACAATATTTTGTTTGTACACATCATCCCTTAACGAAGTAAAAAATTGGGCAGTACGGCAAATGAAACTGTCTAAAAGCAGCTTTCTTGGCAATTCATGCATTTTCTCACATGGCATGGCGCAGCTTAACTTTGCACACCTCACAAAGTGTAACAAAGTACAATATTGTACCTACGCTATGATATATTATTAACAGAACATGTATAAGATAAATTATCTAAAGATCCCTTTGCTACTTTCTGCACCAGCATAAGACTTTATGGAAACTGCCATTACTTTGGCACTGTAGTTCAGTTTAACTAAGCTGCACAGAAGTCATCAAGATAGCGCACTGCAACAATTTAAATCAAACAAAAAGCAGCTACCAAAAGACTATGAGATTAGCCACCAAGATCTAATTTCAAGGAAATACAAGTTCGGCATGGACAGACTATTATTCATGTAAAGTACAGTTTTAAGGAGATGTATGAACGCTATAAACTTCACTTTTTGAAGAAAAAGATAAAAACAAATCAAGAAACATATTAAACCCAAACAGTGAAACGTTTTTTAATGATGTATGTTTGGGCCACATAAACAGGGGAACTGTACAGGTCAAGATACACAATTTTTTATTCTTTGCAGCAGCTTTAATAATAAAAACAGATGTCTCTTTTTGAGTGTCTGTCATTCAATGTATCCACAGATGAAGAAATTGAGGACCTTCTGGCAATTTTCAATCTTGAACTTGCTGATTGAGCATCTGGATAATCATTGCTTAGTGTAACAGGTAATAGGTCCTACATAAATATCATACAGACTTACACAAATTTTAATGGTTTTATTTTTGAAAATTGTAACATTGTTTAAATTCATTTTTATTTATGCATTTTATTGTCTCTCTAGGCCTGCTACACAGACTTTGTCTCCAATAAACATTCTGTGAATGTAATTAAATTTCACCTTTTTTGCATTAAAAAACAATAATTTTTACTCTTTTAGAGAATTCATCTCACAAGTACAATTTAACACGCAGCAATTTTGAGTGTCACGTCAGTTTCACTTGCATGAGCAGAAAATTAACCAAAATTATCTAAAACAGTTGTAAAATATGAAATGCATTCTCATAAAAAGATTTACTCTTGTTGTGATGGCCTAGCAGCATAACAAATGATTAATGACTGTAAGATAAACATTATACTGTAGTCTCCTAGCAGTAAAAGTATTTCACCCACTTTATTATTTCCAGTGAAAGGCCAACAAGACTTCATTTTGTTGACAGTAGTGTATTGATTATACAGTAGATTTAATTTTGAATGGCCTTCAATGTAGCTGCAAATAGCAGGGCACTGGAGAGATGATTAATGCCTATTCTCTCAGCTGAAGTTTCCAATTTACCTGCCATATTTTATTTATTTCAAAATTACATGTAGTACTGTTTGGAGTATCTTTTCAAACCTAACTAAAAAATATACCACTTAAGTGGTACAATTTAATGCTCATTCTTAAGATTTCAAATGCTACTATAATCTTCACATTTTTCAATTCCAGAAACACCAAAGGAGAACTTGTGGGTCACATCAGATAAACTCATCAGAACTAACAAATGTCAACATGTATAGGCTATGATGACAATTAGACACTTATTTAAATTATCAAAGGCTGCACATTCTCCTCAAAGGTTATGTACCAGAAAAAATATGCACAAAAAAAAAATTCATCGCGCGCTTATGGATTATCAAATCTTTCATACTGCAGCATCATTAAATTCAATGTCTAGTTGCTCACACAAAATGAATTATACTATTTAGAGGATGGATGGAATAAATCCCAAAATGTCTTTTTGCCATGGTTCAAGCTCTGACACATGAGTGTATTATAGAATAGTTCGATGTAACGTAAAATTACTGCAGCAAGTGTTTTTGACATAGAAGATGGGATTGCTAACAGGCTGCTGATGGCTGATGACAACAATTACAGCAACAACAAATCTGCAGAACAGGATGCATTCAGAGAACATTAACCAATATTGATTGGGTGATTAGATTAGGATACAAGCATCCTGAACGCACTGTAGACAGGATAACAGTGTTTAGCTGTGACATCCTTAAAGTTACTATTGAAAGTTTTTGGTGCTAGCGCATTGTGTACATGACCACTGCAGGAAAGCTATAGGTTACACCACCTACGTAAAATGCAATTCAATAATAACAGTTATGATTGCATAAGGTGCAGCCACAAAAGTCAATGTCTAAAGGATAACACTCTACTTTCCTTGTAAAAGAAAATTTCTAAGCTAAATTGCACCAAATATTTTAAATAAAGGACAACCTATATTCAAAATGAGCTAAAAATAAAGAAAATTGTTTTAGAATACTACAGCTAATTCAGCATCAACAATACAAACTACTCTTCTCAATTTGGAATCTCAAGGTGATATTCTCACAGGAATACATATTAAAGTTATTCAACAAGCTGGAAAATATGGACGTTGTATTTTGTTGAAAATTGAAGGGTGTCAATGGAAGGTTGTAAAAAAAGACGCAAGTCATCAACATCAAAAATGTTTTTGCAACAAATAAGTTTGAATTTTTATAGCAAAAAATATCCAATTGTATCAATGTACAGTGTTACAAGACCCATAGAATTTATATGCAAATGTTTAAGAAAAGTAATGTAAACGTGGTTTGAGAAAACCGCTGAATGTTAGATTAGCCAAAGAACTACAACCATATCATGCCAGTTATAAACTACTGTTTTGTAAAAACAGCAATGCAGATATTAATTATGATTCTTGAAATTGAAATTGGAAATATGAAAGCATACAGGGTCTGCTAGGGACAATGGCTATCCAGAGCTCCAAAAGCTAAATAGCTATTGCCAACTCCAACATTGGCTGCTGCAGGTAATAATTCCAGAGATGTATTAATATTGCCTACAGTTTGCCACCATCCAAGAATTGCAAGGACTGACCAGGAACTCATTTATTCAATCATTGTGGCTGGATGGCTAATGTCTAGGAATTTAACAAATGAAACAGAAAAAGCCAGTGGTCACAAGGAAATTTTAAAGAAGAAAAAGTGAAATGCACACTTCATTATGTAATTTTTACTAATTAATATGATGGATAGGGAGCAAGTAGACTGGCACTTGAGGTCAAAGAGATATGGCATAAATTGGTATAACATGGAGTTGACTTGCATAATACAATTCAATTTAAATAGCACAGATCTTGGGAGTCTGGTGTCTGGGATTTTCAATGTACAGTAGGCACTGATAATGATGATGCACTTGTAGACAAGAGACATGCCTACATGCTAACCCAACAATCAATACTGTTGCAGCATCCATTAAAGCACCAGTACAGATGGTAGCGTTCACACAGGGAGGTGAAGCCGGCGCCTGAAATCCATTCTACACGAGTAAACAAGTTGGCAGTGAATGACAGAAAGTATCATGACACAGTCCTGGATGGTACAGGTTGAACTAGAACAGCAATGTTGCTTTCATTGTACAAATTAGCACATTGTAATGCACTGGCAAACATTACAATGTGTCCACTCGTGGTTTGTGCAACAAAGAGAGCCTATCCAACTCATAAAACTGTAGAAAATAGTAACATGGAGATAACTCCTAATGGCAAGAATAGGTACAATAAATTCAAAGTAGAGAAATTTTTTAGTTGCCAAAGTTGAAATTACCTGGCTTCATTTCAATTTACAAGTATAGCAGTGAGCTTTAGTTTCATTATCTGGTACTTAAAATGTGTAATATGAGAAACTTGAACGGCCAAAAAGAATAACCAATAAATATTTGTGACACACTAACTTCTAAACTAACATTAATTTTTACTCGAAGTATTAATACTTTTTTGTCGTTATACAACATCTCATTGAAAGATAAATCCAAATTTGCTAAAAAAAATCATGTTTCGACAAAAGGTAACTAAGAAAGGTAGAACTTGACGGAAAGCATGCCAACCGAAGTGATTTTTCAACCGTGTTAAGTATGTATAATACTACAACATGTATGACCCTTTCTGCAGGCTATGAAGAATGGAATTACATGTAGTAATATCTACACCGTACTTGGCAGGAAATGTAATAACAAGGCTTGCACAGTGAAGGCAGGCATTTCTGTAGAAAGGAAATGACATGGAATAAGAGTCCAGTAGTACAGACAGGATGCCCATTAAACAGAATATTTGTACTGCTGATAATTATGCAGGTACAGTTGCCCCAAGAGTGAACACTTTTTCCAGAAATTTGGGATTGGGCAGTTACTTGAACAGGGGCATCAGATTTTACAACTAACAAACTGGTGCATGTACAGCCGCTATATGAATGAGAGGTGACTTTTTGAGATAATTGTACAGTAGCACCTTAATAAGAAATGTTACAAACAGCACCGAGTAAACTCATGAGTTACAAATATGCTATGTGTAGCTTTGTTACGATATAATGCTTAAAAACAAGAGAATTAATATGACAATAAACACCTATTTTAATTAACAGTAATTAAATTTATTCAGCATTAATTAATGGTGAATAACCAACACTAACATTAATTTCTAACCCACCAGAGTAACAAACAAACATGATTGTACAAAGATGTAACTTTTTAATGAGACATACATATAACGTATTGACTTGTAATAAAACAATGGTATATTGACTTGTAACATCAATGGTGTTCGTATTCATCAGTTCCAAATCAACTGGGCTTATAAAAGTTTATATTGTACCAGGTTTCAAAACCATTTTACTTGTTGTTGCTTAATTGTTTGCAGTAATTTGATATAGATTTCAAATTCCTATTTCTTATATTGGCCAGTTTGATAGTTGTTCACAGTTTTTTAAAGGGATTGCCCCAAATGAGCCTAACCACTAAATGCAAGGTACAATAGAAAGTGAAAATATGAACGTACATATGCAGATAGGAATTAGTAAATACGTTTAATGTCACAGATAAGAAGTTGGTTCCACGGACAGGAGGCTTAGAGGAAATAACACGATTCAGAAGTAGCTGTTTTGTCATCCACCAATGATGAAAGATCCTGAGAGTATTTTCCATAAAAGCAATAATTCTATAAAGTACCAACAGATCTCCGATGGACGAGAGACTGCAGGTTAATCAGAAGTTCTTATTCAGATATTGGAGGGCATACGGTCCATATGAATAATACGGTTCTTATCGAATACCAAATTACATCTGAGCCCAATGAGCATGATTCTGCATTTTTTAAGTCACTCAAGCAGATTAAGTGAATAGTCCGAGGTGCCCAGATGTAGATGCAGTATTCTATGCAAGGTCAGATACGTGACTTTTAAAGACAGAGAATAGAATATGGAGTGCTCAAAGAAATTTTTGGTAGTGATACAGGTATTTGCCTGAACTTTCTTAGCCGTAAGCACTATAAAAAATTCATCCGTATAGATAGCAAGCATAGAGAATGTATGTACAGTCTCACAGATCATAGATGAATAATAGAAAACAAAAAGAACCTACTACAGAAAATGGCAGCACTGGTACAATTAATAAGACTGGCTTTCTCTTGACAATTTTTTCTCTTTGTACTGACTCTATTTATCTAATTTATTGCACTTTTTCACCACTGTCTGAGAAGCATTGGCTAAAAGCAAATAGTTTATCACTTAAGATTTAAATCAAATAAACTTGTTAATATGGAATGAGACTAGATAAAAATCCAGAAAGGCTATGGAAAGATGCAGTTGTTGCTGTGCTCTACGCAGTGCAAGCTGAATGCCTTTACAATCTCTGTTCTGAGAAGAAATTTAGTTCAAGTGCACACTGAAACCAAACAAACTTAATAGGGTAGCTGGTTTTCGCAGGGAAATAAAAATTCTTGGGCATGCAGCACATGCTCCAAATACTAATCGGCTCAGGCTCTTCCAGCACGGCCACCTGTCCTGCTTGGAGAAGATTAATGGCCGGTCTATAATGGGATCCTGCACCACAAATATTTACCATCCTCTAATCTAACATAAACTATTCTAAACATACTGTTGCTGTACATGCAGACAACGCTGTTAGCATCACACACAACAAAAACCGACGAATGTTAATGGAAACAGTATTAGTAAGGCTTCACCGCACGCTTACCTTGTTAGTTGTTATTACATCCCACACTATTAATTTACCATCTTGTGATGCTGATACCAAATACCTGAAACGAAAAGCAAACACATAGACATAGCTGACAAATACGCGCACACACACTCGCTCACCTTATTGCCCGAATACGAATCCCACACTATTAATTTACCATCCTGTGAAGCTGATACTAAATTTCTGTAAATAAAAAAGCATTTTCTTTAGGCAGATTACATCAATGCAGACATAGCTTGCCATGCGCAGTACAGTCATACATTCTTTAATTATGAGTGAAAAATAAGTATTCAGTTTTGTTAATAATTATAAATATCCTCCGATATTCCAGAGGATTTACAGAAGAACCACTGTATTGCTAAATAGCGAACACACCTTCGGAGGTGCATGTAAATTGCATAAATTATCAATCACAACAAGGTAAAATATTACATGACGTACTAACAAACCAGATTGTATCATCACTTAATAAGAGAATTTTGCAACATTGTTTGCAGCAATTGCTGTGTAAAGGGCAAGGAAAGGACATTAGAGCATTTATTCAGTCAAACAATATTGCTAAGTGAAAAGGAAAGAAGCTAATATACAGAACTAGTCAAATGGACTAAGAAAATCTGTACAGTCAGCTGCTTAATGTTATGATTACACTGAAGTACTGTACGTAAAACTTTTCAAGCTAGTAACTTAAAGCTGTTAGTATTAGTTTGTAAAACTGTTGTTACCGTGAATCTGAACCCCAATGCATGGCATATATCTTGGCAAGATGTCCTCTAAGTGTGCGTCGAGTACGCATTTGTATCCGACCGACTTGGTCCATATTTGCTGTGGCAGCGGTGAGCGAGGTATCACAAGCTGCTTTTCTTGCATCCTGAAACAGAATTTTAGTACTTAATGATAGAAAAACTGGCCTCCGTACTGATACTTATGATCCTCTATGACACATGTAGCAAATGTGCTTTGTATCAGAACTAACTAAATACTGACAAAAACATACCGAGCCCGCTATTACACTACAAAACAAAAGGAACTTTTGTGAATTAGTTTGTACCAGTGAAACAGCTGGATTAAACTTTGAACATCATTTTGAATACTGAACATAGATCTACATATGTAACAAGTCCAAACTAAGTTGATTTATAAACCTGCAGAAATGTACGTATTAAATGTACAAAACAGTCTTTATGTCTAAAATTGATAATTAAGGTAATTGTAGAAGAATCCGTTCTGTAAGTGTGACTACATGAAGTACAGGGAAAGGTTTACATGGCCAGTCATCATTATGAAAAAAATTAGGTTGCTAGAGATATAAAACTAAGAATATTACAATCATAGCCAGCAAAGACAACTATATCTAACAACCAAGGTTTCCAATGGTTTTCTAAGCTGACCTGTACTACAATTCCAAACTATTCTACACACTGCACTGTGTAAGTACAACCCTTAAGAACCGTTTGTTGGTCGATAAATAATCAGTTGCTGGAAAGGTGCCCTGGTTGATACATTTATTAGCAAGTTTCTATCTGCCCAAGCTACACGAATAAGAACTAATCTAACTAATTAATTTACCTGTATCTCTTATTCAGTAATATACGTGGAAATGAGTACACATATCAGATAACTGTAATGCACCTACTTATTAACGACCCAGTGACAGCATGATTAGCTTTTCATTTACTGTGACATTAGCAAAAAGCTTGACGTCAGACTGATTAACTATTGATTGCACAGGATTACAGAAATACTAGCTGGAGCAATACTGACAATCTTTCAAGACATAATTTTACAAAGGTTAAGAAGAATTGAACATTATTATGCGTTACCGAAATGTTAGCCAGCAGCAATATATACAGAATATATGAAAATGTGACATTTAATTTATGCATTCTAGAAAGATATGCTATAAAATTATCTATAGTACTGTCCTCCATTAATGCAAGCAAAACTGCCGATTATTGTGATTAGCATTTAACTTTTACTAATATCTAATGGTCTTTATAACTATTGTTAATAAGAGACCAAGGAAGACATGTATGGCTCTAGAGTCTGTTTAAAGACTAGTTTGTCCTGTAGGTTTGAATTGCTATCACATAAACCCATCTTTATTTCAAAAGCAATAATAGTGAAAAAAAGGCTCTTAAAATAGGACTGCAATGGATAAATAAAACAAAATACTGACCACGCCGTTAATTGTCATTAAAGGTAATCACTGATCATGTGTTATCAGAGTCAAACTAACAAAACAATAATCATGGAAGTTAATATAACTGCACATCAGCCCCTGTTTCAGTTAATGGCAGAAACAGATAATTTAGCATAGAAGAGTTGGGAACATCTGAAGTATAAAATTGGCTTTTTAAAAGTGTGTTACATTAAATAAATATTATAAAAAGTTGAATTTTGCTTGTTTTTCAACGTTGGAATGCCTCAAGTGTTTTTCAAATGCATGGTGATCAGCAGAAATGTGGATAAGCTATACAATCCAGTCATAATTTGTGAAACAATCAGCCAACTCGAACTTAAAAACTTGAAAATGCCAATTCAAAATTTGTAACATTTTATGTTTCATAGCTAATGTCACACAGCACCTTGTCTTGCAATCTTTGCTTTCTGAAATATGTGGGAGACCTGAGGGAAGAATTCAACCATTGGAGTACCTTATTCTACGCTGCATTTTCAGGCTGTTATTGGTCTAGCCAGCACTTGGATTTGCACACATACCTGGCTTCAAACCGGTTTCTGCCGGCTGTCTTTTGCACGCACTTTAACAAGCTATTTGACAGGCGTCTACATGTGAATCAGTTTTGCTGTTACTTTTCTGTTAGACATGATTATAACAAAATTTCTTATAACTTGTGATATTGTAATGAAACGTTGTGCTCATTCGTGAAATCATAGATGTGACAAAGTGTAAGTTAACATAATTTTTATTTTAATCTTACATGGTTAAGCTGTTCGAACTTTTGGAAATATCTGTAAGAACCTGGTAATATTTGTAGCTAAGTGCGATTATACTGTCTTTTACAGATCCGAATAAAGGCTTATTTGTAGCAAAAGCCTGTCACTAATAAACTGCACAACTGCATCGCCTTATACGGAGCTTTGAGACCTCATTATATTTTCTTAAAACATTGAGCACATCAGTTATCTTTAATATTTTTAAGCTAATATTTAAAGAAAACAGGATGATTTCAGATTCCACCCCATTTTAAAGTATGGTAGAGTATAGATTTTGTCACCTATATTAATGCCACAATTTGGCCACCTATAAGGCCACATTTGTTACATATGCGGAGACATAAACATTAATTCATTGCACCAAGAGGAAAAGCACATGTCTCTAAATATCTATCTATGTTATTTCCGCAATTTTTTATACCCCATATTACACAACCTACTAGAATTACCCCAACATTTAAGACCTTAATCGATCATATACATACTAATAATATGAGCCAATATTTTGTGCCCGGCATAGTCTTACATCAGGTTGCCGATCATTTGCCAGTGTTCTGTGTCGTAAAACATACAATGTTATCTAAAGCTAAGCCTAAAAAAATTATAAGGGATAGACGTAAATTCAATAAACAGGAATTTCTTTCAGATTTAAAAGATGAATATGCAGCAATCGATTATTCTCTGTTCTCACAACTAATGATGCATTTACACACAGATATTTTGAATCGACACGCCCCCCCCCCCCTAAAATACTGTCATGAAAAGAGATGTTGACGGCATCAAAGCCATGGATCACTCCAGCAATTTTAACCTCAATAAAAAATAAAAGTATCCTTTTTAAAACCCACAAATTATCTAACAATCTATGGAAAATTAATTACTTCAAAATATATTCAAACAAATTAAACCATATTAAAGAAGCTTCCAAAACGTTGTACTACTCCCAAATTATCCAGACCAATAAAAACAATATGAAAAAAGTGTGGAGTGCAATAAACGACATCTGTAATAAGTATAAGCAAGACAGATCTATTCCGAATAAAATCAAGTTAAATAGCACCGAAATTAATGATCTTCCTACTATTTCTGAAACGTTTAATAACTTTTTTGCATCTGTTGGAATGGAAATGCAAAAAAAAGATACCACCAACAAATGTCAAATTTGAATCTTATCTCGAAGATAAAAATGCATATTCATTTTTTACATCCAATAACGCAAGCAGAAATTAGTGAATTAATTGGTAACTTGAATGAAAATAAATCACCGGGACATAAAGGTATATCAATATCCTATTACAAAGATTCTGTTAACATCTTATCACCTGTTCTAGCATTGCTTTTCAGTAAATCTATTTCAGATGGCATCTTCCCTGATATATTAAAAATAGCCAAGATTACTCCTGTACATAAAATTGGTTTGACCTCTAATCCTTCTAATTATTGACCTATCTCCTTCTTATCACCTATTTCCAAAATATTCTAGAAACTCTCATATTCACAGCTTGATAAATTTCTTAATAAGCACAATATATTAAATATGAACCAATTTGGATTTAGGAAAAGTTATTCTACGTCTTTTGCAACATCAGAATTGTGTGATAGGATAAAGTACGATCTAGAATCTAGATCAAAAGCTACATGTTTGTGGCATATTTTTAGACCTTTCTAAGGCATTTGATACCAGGCAGCACAGTATATTGACTCATAAATTGGAACATTATGGTATTAGAGAAAATGCGCTTAAGTTTTTTAAGTTGTATTTAGATTCTCGAGGCCACTACACCGCAATTGCAGATGTGGAATCTAAACTAGCCAAGATTACTTGTGGTGTCCCACAAGGATCTACTTTCAGACCTCTCCTTTTTTTGATCTATATAAATGACCTTTCACTAGCTTCATATTTTAATACAAGAATGTTTGGCGATGACACCAATTTATTTCTGGCCCATACAAACATTAAAACACTTGAACAAACAGCCAAGATGGAAATACAAAAAACTGACACATGGACGAAAGCCAATTTATTATCAATTAATTATAGTAAAACCAAGTATATGATTAGTACAACACAATATTGCAGAACTGATGTAGAAAAGTTCAAGATCAAAATGGGAACTCATTATATTGAGCACACAGACCAAATTAAGTATTTAGGAATATTCATTGACAACAAACTTTTCTGGAAGTCTCACGCTAATTACATTGCCCTTAAACTTAATAAAATTATCTCAATTTAAAGCTCAAAATAAAATAGTTAAACTTATGAACTTCTCCCCATTCTGAGGGCATGCTACACCTCCATGCCAAAATTTACATGTACTTAAATTTTGTGATATAGTAAATTTAGAATTGCCAAGTTTGTTTACAAATTCAAATATAAACTTTTACCTGAAATATTCACCTCTTATTATAAATATACGTCAGATGTGCACCATTATAATAGACGATCTGCTAAAAGAGATGCACTGTTTGTTGAACGATTTGCTACAGCTACTGGTCAACATTCATTAAAATTCCAAGGCTCAAAACTGTGGAATTCTTTACCTTTAGCCTTTACAATTTACAAAGAAAATATAAAAAGCAGATACTTGATGCTTACAGTTAATAACTAATAAAATAAACAAAGATCTACGACCAAAAATTATTGAAATGCGTATTTTGTAATCTGAGTTCTCACCAAACCTTTGTTTCCAATAAAATTTATGCTGTAACATGTACTCTCTCTCTCTTTCGCCCTTTCTTTTACCAGACTAATTTTACTGTACATTAATCATAACTGTAGTCATAAACTGGAATAACTATGATAAAAGAGCTAAAAGAGATTAAGAGCTAAAAATACTATTAAAATTTTGTGTTGTTAATAGAAAAACAGGAAACTGAAGTAACGGTTGATAAATGAAATGACGAAAAATGGTATAATTTGCATTGTGAAGGTTATGTTATTTTGTTTTGTTCTCTCATTAACGCATGTGCAAAAATAACAGCTATAAAATTATAACTATTATTATTACGTCTATAATTATTTATCATTGCATGATATTTGATGCTGACTTTATTATATTTTTTAGATAGAAAATTTTGGCTAAAATATGAAACTGCAGCATCCATTATTGGTAGCATACTGCAGGTTTGATGGATCTGTGCTACAATTATATATTGCTTGTTTTGTTTTATTTTGCTTTATTTTTCTTTTTACTTTTCTTTTGCTTTACATTTATGCATGTTTTTGATTTGATAATTTTCTTTAGATTCACTACATATATAATGTAAAATTATATACTTATCTGCTAACCCAACCAATTTTACTAATAAGGGTGGCTGATTTAAATAACTATTTAAGTTTTCGCCACCCTTCCCTTGTATTGTATTTTTTAATTTAGTAATAACTATAAGTGTGATATGTACAAAAGGGAAACTAAAATGAATCTGAATCTCACAATGTTTGTGATAATTAGATATTAGCTTAGAAATTTATTAACCACCGATGAGCACAACCAGTGGTGACGTCACAAGTGAATGCAATTTTCAAATGACAAAAATATTCCATGAGTATGTTGCAGTGTTTACAAAGGAGAAAAGCGAAATACAGTGCTCTTGTACAGCACTGACAATGATTTACACCAACTCCACAAATTATAAGTTTAAAAATTTGAATTCCAAGCTTATGGTTGTGCAAACATGCGATCTGAACACAAATGTGTGACACGTCAAAACTAAACTGAGATGTATAGTGCCTGTTTTCATTTCCGAGATGCAGGCGCTACCTGCATCTAATTAAGGAATGGCGAAAAACTAATGGCAAGAAAGTGAAATCAAGCTTCGGTGGAATAAAATTCCTTCACAAAAATCATTCTTGAAAAAAAATATTCCCTTTCAATATTTTATACATTAGATTGCTTTGAACTATGGTTTAGTAGCATTGAGTCCAGTTTTTCCTTAAAGAAACATTTTTGGCAGTAAAAATGCAAATTTCAATAGAATTTGAAAATATGTCAGACATGCTACATTTCTACACTGAACATGATGAGTGTATGATATATTATGATAGGCAATTGACACGGATGGCTGGTGATTCTGGGCTGGAGCGATAAAAAAACACCAGTAGAAACTTAGAAAACTAAAAACCATGGTTCAAATTGTTTGCTATAATTACTTTTCATAGTTAGCACTTTTACGAAAAAAAAATTATCATTAAACAACACACAGTTGAAAATACAAGATTATTAATCTCACTCATCTTATTTGGAGGTATCAGTGGTCCTGGATTGCTAAAAGATCAGGGTACAATGATCGAAAAGAGAACTGCTCAGCCTAGAGTCCTAACAGCTTTACAGCTACCCTTTGTCCTAAAGGATGTTAGTTAGTAACCTCGTGAGATTTTTGCACTCTGCCTCTATTCATTGCAGCCACTACTGGTACTGGAATATATGCCCAATTTGCCAATTAACACTGTGTATAAATAACTGTAGGTTGGATAATTTGTGCAGAGATGCACATGTTTAATTCAGCATCCGTGTAATTAGGATCTTTAGTGATGCTTAATGATTGATCATCCTCATCCGCACAGCTTTGAATCTGTAGCTACCTGATGCTGAGAAGAATGTCTGTGTATCTAATGATCACAATCAATAGGAAAACTCCTGGACATGCTAAATCAATAACTCTAGTAAGTGTGCAGGCCTTGTTTACATGTTAAGCAGTGTGAGTCAAGTCGTTGAACTATGCCAGCTAGAGACCATAGACTCTTAGGTCCAGCTTTTTGCACTAGCAGTAATGCAACTACAACAAAATGATGTTATAAATGTTGCTTCCATATACAGAACCGCCATATTTTGATCATAATACAAAGATACACTAGCTAGCACATGCTGTATAACAAAACTGATAATGGGCAGTTTAGGCTGACTACAGTATAGTTCAAAAATACACCTTACCTATTAGGTCTAGGCCTCCCTGACCTAGTCATTCTGAATCCCCTAAAACACCTTTTGAAACTACATAAATTGGAACTGGTATTGATAACCCCCCCTCCCCCACTGAGTCCCCCAATTACAATGTGTACGTGTAATAGTAAGTATCCATGGTTGTACCCTTCACCACAAAAATGTATATGATCAGAACTTATGATATCAATTCTTATATGGAGATCTGTTGTACACAGTGTTCGTTTTTTTTCTGTAAAAACATTAGAATAACCAGAGGCACTCACACCTTGTTTACATAGTCGTGCAGCATTCAAAATTTGTTAGAACATGTGTATTAGAGTGGCTTTACAGGCACCTGTCGCTTTGGATTAACTTTGCAGTAACTTACAATCTTCACTGGATGACATTTGGTCGAAAACTTTCAGGTGAGCAAAAGTCAAAAAGAATTTTACAGCCCTACCCACATGTACCTCCACTCAAATTCAAAGAATATTAAAACCCACTGTTGACATCACATTGTAACCAAAAAAAACAGGCAATGTACATATATACTGATAAATTAGCATTAAACTAGAATATTTCTATAAACGAATTCTGCATGATTTTATATATTTAGTAAATCTAGCAGCCATTCCACGTGCTGCACTTTAACTGCATGATTTTTCTCACTAGGGAGTGTAAAATGAATTTGTTGCATAAATAAGCAGCACTAAAGAAAACTAAAAACATACTTACTCTAATTTGATTCTTTAACGCTTCAGCTTCCGACCGTAGTTGTTCTAATTCACTACTCATTTTGTTAAATTAAAAACACAAAAATCTGAAAAGAAAAAACACTGAATGAGTAAAATTTAAGAGAGAGAGCATCAGAAAGAAACATGGGTTCAGTGATTTCAAGTTTGCATGAGAAGACGAATATAATTCTCGTTTAGCAGCTTCCCAATGGCAACTATAGGCCTAATAAATAATAAATAAGTGCATTAAGCTGCACAGCTGAATTTCACTCCATTCTTTTTTTGTCTTCCAGACATGCAAATAAATTAGCCAGTCAAGTGTTCGAAACAGCAGTATATTGTACACGTACAATATAAATAGGAGGCCTAAGTACCAGGGATACCTTACATACAGAACCGATTTATGAATGCATTATCACCGGGGTATTGCGTTATTGGATATAAAAATAATGTGATCATTGACAGCTGGTATAGGGAGACAGAAACAAATTAATTTGAGTATAGTTATATGATTTAAAAGCTTATAATACATTAAGTGTACTTTCCAATCTGCCGATCCATTTATCGTTTACAATGTTCAGTGTCACTGTCTGAAGCAACCAAGGATTAAGATAGGGATTTCACAATGCTTCAGCTAACTGTTGTAGAACGATTACAGTGAAGATCGCAAATTATTCACGGTCACACTGCACTAAAAGGATTCTTCACAGACTATGCATGAATAGGTCCTACTTCTACGTGTGTTCGACTCGGACATTTCCAGACCAGATTCGCCAGAAAATGCATACAAAAGACATCTGGCCCCGCTAAGGTTATGCTATATAAAGCGCTCCAGGAGCTATTTATAGCAGCCCGCAAATATATGCACAGCAGTTGCTGAAGCCTAGCAGAGGAATAGAGCAAACATGTGTGCGGGTCCGAATTTCTGAGAAGCAAACACTGGCACATACCAACAACAGTGAGGCTGTATGCTCACAATGAAAACACTGGATACCCATTTAGTATGTACTTCGTCAACCATCCAATGTCCTTGGTCGTCACTAAATAATAATTATCCGCTGCCATTCTGAACACAGGACGGGAACACAGGCTTACGCAGTACACGCATACGCCCTTGTTGACGCCGATGACAAAATGGCCGCTATTAGTACTAGCTAAAGTTCGTAATGCACAACGCAGCGCTCTCTCAGGGGTGAAATACTGAAGCAGCTGAACAGAACACAACATCTGAAAATCAATAGCCTGACTGTATCCACTGCAGCACCAAGAGTCGGTAAGCGCCTCAGTCGAGCAGTACTGCATACTCAACACTGGTTTGACTACAGAAGCCAAGAAGTTGAGAAAGTGTAAGATTAAGAACACGCCGTATGGCTACAAATTCAGGAGGGTGGAAGTAAAAGCTATACTCGTAAGTTCCACGATGTAGAAAACTATATAGTACCAATATTTAAGTATAATGAATTAGAAACTATGAATAACTTCAGGGTTTTAAGCTTAAAATTAATCGCCTCTTGATGAGATTTAACTCATAACGTCAATAATCTCTTTTAAAGGAAAAGGATGACAAAAACTGCTCAGATGATCAATATGCATTTCTAGATCCTCTGTAGCAAATTAGAGAAATTAGCTAACAATAATTTGAGTTTTAGGCTTCTGAAAATTAATTAGCTAATTAACGAAGACGAGCGCTGCAAATCGCAGATTCTGTGGCAAAGACTCATTTAACCGATTTTCTTGTCAATCCGACAATTAGTATCAAAAATACTAGAGAAAATTGAACAGTGGACACTGGACATTTGATGTTTGGATGGACACGGCCCACATCGATAGGCATGGTTGTCAGCCAAAGTACAATGGTTAAATTAATGCTGCTTGCTTTTGCATTTAAGTGATTTCAGAATTATATTTAAAAACACGCCTAAAATTATTTTCTTCTCTTATAAATCAAAAGACTACATAAAACTGTGGACCAACTTTGAAGATTTTCTATGTTTACATGCCATATTTACTAGCAATATCTTAAAGGAAAGGCTATGTCTTCTGGGAAGTCAAGCTTATTTCAATATCCGCAAAAAATATTAGAAAGATTTACTAATAAAAGTGTGATAAGTGCCTCGTTTAATTAGTAAAGGCACTTTAAAGTTACAATCATTTCATGCTTGGGCGTTCCCATTTTGAACACCACTTTTCCACCAGTGACATCGTTTGTAGACTCAAGAACAGCAGTGCACTGTCAATACGTGTCAAAGGTGTAAGAAGTTTTTAAAAAATAACAAACAGTTAATTTTGTGATATTTCTGCAGGAATATTAGGTTAAATGCAGAAGTTTGAATTATTTTAACCATCGCGCACTCACGAAAAGCCACCAGTTACGTAATAATTGTCAAGTGAATGGCGGCAACCACTGCACCTGAAAATTTCTGCACAGCGTTAGTGGAAATTAACTTTAATTTCTATGAAACTACCAAATTTAGTTTTACACACCAATATACTGTAACAAACACAATAAAATTTGAAATAGACCAATTTAAACAGTGTGTGAAGAGTGAATCACCATCTGATTACTTATACACACACCTTTCAATAGATAGTTGTTTTGCAAATTTCTTTGTTATATTTTTTAAGCTTAAGCAATAACAGTAAGATATATCCATCACACTAACTTTACTTGTCCTTCCCTCGATTCCTTTTCCTGAACACACATTGAAAGCTGCAATGCTGTTTAACTGCCATGCTAGCAAGTGTTATGTGTTTACAGCTAACCACTAAAAACTATACAATAAATGCACTTAATAAATATCAGGATTGATATTTTTATGTGGGTACTATAGTATGAAAGCAGATGGTTTCTTTAGGTTAAAATAGTAGTGGAAAATCCAATAATGACTATTCTAAGTGCTGTAGTGCAGTAGATATTATCCCAGTAATTGGAATGAATAGAAATTGTTTACATATTTCATTTTGTCCTTTTCATGACCTACTCGTCAATTTTTAATTCTGATTTTAGTATGCATCTACACAATACTTATCTCAGTCTCCACCAACTAAGAAACTAAAAACTCCAGACTCAGCAAATTCCGTAAAATTTTGAAAAAAAAATTCAGTTTAACTTCGACTGCAGAGGTGATTCGGTAACATTTCATTACAAAAAAGTAATCATACACTCTTTTATCTTTATATTTTTTGGGACAAAATTACTTAATTTGCTACCTTTTTTGACAATTTTTTCCTACTTGAAATACACAAATGTCGCCATATTTGCTTTCAGCGTGTCTAACACATCATTCTAAACACTAATTTTAGTTTAAGCATGTTAAGCATGCTTTTAGCACGTACTGAGTCTAATTTATCTTTACTCTCTAAAAATTACTAATTTAGTTCCAAAGAAAAACATGCAGTCATAAAATATAAAATATGCCAAAATGTCTCTGAATTATTTGTACATAGATCACGCACATTTTGCATAGTAATAGCAGTATTTTCTAGACTGCAATAAAAAAAAGAAGCAAGCTGCGCATAAAGTAAAAACCTAAATCTGAACTAAGAAACTTTATTATGTTTAGCAAGATATTATACAAAATCGTTTTGTACAGAGTGAGCTCTAGGTAGCTTGAAGCAGAAGTAACTTCAGTGCCCTCCTCAACAGTCAATTCCCACCAAAATTGAATTTTTCTTGTATAACGTTATGAAGTATAACAGTACTTGTGTTTTAAGCTTACGCGTGTATTATAGTGTACTAATTAAGTGTAGTTAATTACTTATCTACGGCTAGTTTTGACTAAATCTGAAATTCAATTTCTGACACCAATGTATGTCTTGGGTCTTCAGAAGCAATCAAATTCTGCAATTTCTGTTACCTCTTGGCTAGATTTTTCTTCAGTCTTTTCATCAGGAAATTTTTGGAACCCTAACGTTTTTTCACGTATACAATGTACCTAGCCCAAATTATCATCATCTTCACACACGTAACTCTGGTTTGGTTGCATATACTCCAGAGATTCGTTTTGCTATTAAATGTACCTGTTTGCCAGCTTCTTTTACCTTTGTTTCCAGTATTTCACTCTGAAGACTTTGATTCTTATAGGTTTATCTATCATAATTAAATAAAATGCTACTATAAAAATTTTTTACACCTAGGACAGGTAATGACCTCCAAACCATTTCCAATAAAATTCAGTTTAAAGAAATACCTAAAAAATTGAGATTTGAATTTGATTCGGTTTCGATAATCAGATTCGTGATATACCTACAGAATTCTAAAATATACTAAAAAGTACTAGACATGCTAAAATTGTACACTAGTATTGAATTACACAATAAAGGTCTAGTCATAACGTGTAGTTTACATTATATGAGAAGGCCAGGTAAAACCACATATCTCAGTTTTCGACAACTGCCATTTCCAAACAAAACTGTATCTAATGTAGAATTTCCGAAGACACTATCCTTTTACGTAAATTATGTTTCTTTATTTACATAATCAGTGTGTAAAACCATTTAGGTATATACCAAAAATGTTGCCTCAATAAAGAACATTTTTCTAAAAGCATGTGCAAATAACAGGTATCAAGAATTAGGATACAGTATTCTAATTATGCAACTAGCTAACCAATTATTTAAACATTCAAACAGTAAGTGTTACACATGGTGAAAATTTTCCATAAGTTTCCACCAAAGTGTACCATATCCAATATTTCTTTATAAAATTACTTATGGTGTAAAGTTTGGAAATGGCTGATTTGCCAAGTTATCAGTAAAATTTTTCGTGTTTCGCATAAAGAACGTTTCTCGGAAATTATGGTATTATCAAAGCCTGCAGGGAAAACGGTCATTAAGACCTGTTTAGACACTTGCAAGGACAGTTGAAAGTGAAGAATTAACAAAATTCTAAATGGCTTGCTTGATCAGAAATGTTAGGCCTCATTCTGAAAAAGATGTTAGTACTGATAGTGATTAATTCTTATAGTAAATTAATTTAACTGAAATATTGTCTTCACTGTTTCAATAATTACAATTCTTGATACTTGAACGATGTAATTTAGACTTCTATTCTCTGGATTCTCATAAAATGTCATGGCAAGAATCAGCTTAGATTTTGGCAAAAGATACCTAAGTTTTGGCCCTGGTTATGTTGGCATAGTGAAGCAAAAATTTAGCATGCTGTACTAAAACTCGGTATTTTTCCAGCAGGGCTAGCAAAGTGCTCTTTTATTTTTCACAAGTACTATGCACTATAAAATTCATTTTACACACTATAATACAGCCATGATAAGTTATCTAAGAGTAACATTTGATCACACTAAGAGCAACTAGCTCCACACATTTCATGCTATTTGCTTACTATAATGTATACCCGATGACTTACCGAAATATTTTATTTTCACGTATATAAAAGTGATCTTATAATTACAGTTATAATTATAAATTTTGTTATTACTAGATATTATTGGACATGCGCCGAAATGTGTTGTAAACAGGAAATACCAGAAATCTTTCTGTGAGAGCAATCATTTTCCAAGGTAGCTTACTAATGCAGCCAGTTAAGTGCTAATAACGACTTTAATCAAGAACATGTGAAGATACATATATGTATACAACATATGAAGCATACATGCGTGCACTTTATTCTATTGTGCACTGAGTAGTCTTTTTGTAATTTTTCGTTTTTCCTTGTAGTGAAAACACATTTGTAAGTCTAACTGTTTTTACTGACATCATCAAAAAATCACTGAACTAGCCTTTAACTAGGGATGTCACATGGACTTTAGCAGGCCAGTTGCACTAAGGTTGCTATATTTGTTTTATGTATAGTAAGAGCAATGTTGTACAAATGTGTATTATTAGTAACACAAAATAAAATGTTTAAATGTCTTGGAGAGGAATAAAATGTAAAAAGATTAAAGTTACAGCAAGCATCAAACAGGGTGACCCAATGTAGTCTATATTTCTTCTTTATATATATATGCATAACTTATTGGATGTGTTACACAGTTCTAATGCAGGTGTTTATTTATACGAAGATTTAGTTATTAACATTTTAACCTTTGCTGGAAAACTGCTGGAAAGAATGGATTCCAGATTTAAGGGAATCTACTAGTGCATTAAAAGTATACGGCTATGTCTTCAGAATTAAGAAGAAGCGAAGTGGGCAGCCCTGGACAGAAGTTTTTTATTGTACCTAAAATAATGTTCGATTATGTTGATAATTTATTATAAAAAGGTGAACTTTTATGACAGTATACAGGATGACTTTGCAAGATGGATAAGAACAACAAAAAGGTGTAGTGGAGCTACTGTGAGAGGACAGGTTGGATTTCCACCATTGGAAGAGAAAAGCTAAAGCACGTTTAAAGTGTCTGAACAGAATTATATTATGTGTAATGGATAATATCCTTTGTAGTGTGTAGTTGGATAGGATCTAAGTGGTTAGAAGAATAACTTTTTAGCAGATAAATTTAATTTAGAAGTCTTTGGAAACATGTTGGCACTACTAGAACTTTTGCAGGACCGGTTGAAGGAAATAACTGACGTGAATTTTAGTGAGAAAGGTTGGAATCAGTTAATTGAACAAAAAGGTGAGGGTAAAGGGTTTCAACTATGGCAGAATAAATATGAATCATGTTCTACGGTTGATGTGTATGTGAACAAGCCATGACCTTATTATGAATGCTGGATGAATAATATGTATAACACTGAGTTAATGGTGAAAGCAAGAATTGACACATTGGAAATTAGTGGAAGTCTCCATTATTTAGATGGAAGATAGCTGAATGCCATGGATTTTGTAAGTGTTATTTTGGACTTGGAGAATTTACAACATATTTTACTGTACTGTCCTTATTATGAAAATGAAGGAAATATGGTTATTTGGGAGCGAGTTTCAGATGAAAATCGTGTAAGTTGGTTATTATTTCAAAATACTGATATTGGGAAAAAGCTTCTTAGTAACGGCAAGCCTTGTCTATGCTTGTTTTTTATTTTAAGCCGAGTAGCAGTTTTGACTAATAAGCACATACTAATTCATTGCAATACTGTCATACTCAATTAATTTTTGATCATTGGAATTTGACATCACCTACTAGCAAGGCACCCGGTAATTTATCTGTAGCTAAAAACATAAACCGGTATGGCTGTCAATTAAAATTTGCGTTTTAATTAATAATCTGCTTACCCTACTACGGCAGAAAATTTTTAATCCTTTGTCCTAAGCATATAAACACTGGTAATCATGTAACAACTAAAAAAATTCAATCTTATATTTTTCAACAAATCCAAGATGGCTAGGGTGCGGCGCCCGTGCAAAACGGAAAGTTAGCCCCAAAAGCGAAACGCTAGCCCTCTGGCGGTATCCATGACGTCAATAGATACTTCTCTGAGAGACAGTCGATGATCAGAGCTCTAGTCAATGTGTCAGTCATGGTATGTCAGTCTGGTAAAGCATTTTGCTGTCTGCATTGCAGAGTTAAATTGCGTGTAGTGACTGACGCATTATTAGTTATCAGCGTTCCTTAACAGTAAGCTGTCATAACATAATTAACACGTGCATTTATTTTTGGACCCTTTCCAAAACATGCAACCCAAGTTCATGGTCAGTCATGTCATGCGTCATCATGGGCAATTTGGACACAAAATAAAGAATTCATAAAGAAATGCGGAGGGTTATAGTCTTGAATCTTGCAAGGTAGGCACCGAGACTAATGGTCTTGACAATGATATGGAGAACGGTGACTGCGGTCATACACAAAGGATGAAATACACAGGAGATCGGTCAGTTCAAGCTATAATATTGAATAACTTGAAAACTATAATATGTAGAATTATGAAACTAGGCAGAGTCAGTAGTCAGCTGAGGTAAGGGCTGAGACAACAGTACAGTTAAAAATCTAGATCATAATCATTCCTACAAATTCAAATACATTTCAGCCTCATTCTCATCATATAAATTTTCATTCTTCTCATGCCCAATCAAGTAGTGGAATAGTCTCTCCATAGAAGTATTGGACTTTGAATCTGGTTATTCATTGAGGACTACATCTTCATTTATTGTTCACGTTAGTGCCCACCAAGTCATACCGCATCGGCATTATTCCTGTAGTTGAATTTTACCGATTGTTCTTCCAGACTCAGAATCAAAGTGTTGCTGAATCAGTGGAGAATCTATCACCAATCAGTATTAAATTTTAATGTGCATTGATGCCTCGTTCATCTCTCGCACCTCTCACACAGTCTTGGGGGTCGTTTGATCAGAGCAGATAGAAAGGCCTGGAAATTCGCCAGGTTTTAACCTCGCTGAACATATTGAGTCATCTTGTAAGGCTAACATGATCCAAAAACATATCAGGAAGACTTACTTGAGAATTATGAGTTCGACCCTAATTTCTTCAAGTTTCCAAACATAATAATTATGTGCCTCAGGGTTATTGCTGTGGGCGGCTTCCACGCTAAATACTGAGGGCATGGCATGTAAGTTCCCTAGCTATTTTTTCAGCAGCACTTTGATGTAATAAATTGTTCTGTTCTAATACCATCCAGAGACAAGCAACCAAGCTGGTACCAGCATTGCATCATATTCCGAACCCATGCAGAGGTTAACACTCACATCATCAAGCACATTTCAAATTTTTAACAATGATGCCAAATTAAATGCCGAACGGTACTATAGGGGTGATGGACACATGATCTGTAAGCCTAATTGCAACAACAAGAACTTTTCATTTTCTGGGTCATCAATGATTGGAACAAGTTGGGTACACATGTTAGGAATGCAAAACGTCCAGACCATTTTAAAAGTCAACTTGATAAATGGGCAGATCATCCAAAAAATACCATAACACCTTTCAACCTGAGTGGACACTAGAGGTGTTCCAGTAACTTATACCACTTCTACAAGTTACCACCAGACGGCTAACGAACTAACTAGAGATGTAACTTCTGGAGAAAACTATGGGGGAAAAAGCCTGATAGCTTCACCCGATACATCATTGGTTGTTTTGTGCCCCCGTATTTTATGGCGAAATAAATGTGACATACATTATAATCATTACCAAGAGCTTTTATGTAATTTTATCTATTCAAAACTTGAAAGAAAGACACGAAAGTGTCGTCAACACGGCACACCCCGAGTGATATACCTGTAAACTTTTCAGTTAGTTTCCTAACTTCTGGTTTTGTTTTTCCCCATACAACAAAGGAGCACGCATCTTTGTCCTCGAGGTATGCAATTAAAAATCATCTGTCGCAGCATCTTTTTTGCATTTTTTGATCCATCTGTTGCAGATATTAAATATATCATTGTTTTTATTTCTGTCCATTACCGTTTTTTATTAGCATGTAATTGATTGTAGTTCACTTTGCGTCAGTGTACATATTTTAGAAGAGTTATCATTTTTATTAGTGGGACAATGCAAGGAAATGTCACACGTTTAAAGGGTTTTTAACGTTCTTTAATTGTGTAAGTACAACATGTTTGGGGATTGAAGTGCACAGAAAGTAAGTTCCATCGGCAGTTTCGTTCATTTCAGTTGTAGAAGATGAAGTTAAGTAGAAGATCAGTTAAAGGTAAGATACGTAATTAGTTGCGTAGTTAGATAATTGGGATCAGTACTATCTTAGCTAGAAAAGTAATTAGAAAAACAGGAATTGTACCTAGGCTAGCTAGACTTAGACACGGACAAGTAGATGTCATCAAAGCATTATTATTAAAATTCTTTAAAATTAATACAGATAGTCATAAGAATTTTAAAGTAATATTAACTTACATAATGATATTATTTTTTTGCTGCTAATTTTGCAATTTCTAAACAATTTAGAAACGTTCCTTCTAGAAACTTTTTAGAGAATTTATCAAACATCTGGAAAATTCTGTAATATCACACTTTCCGCAGTGAAAAATAAGAGAATAAGAGAAATCATTCAAATTGTACACACTAATTTGGGTCTTCTGAGTCACCTAAATACTGTATGGATTTTCACAGTTTAAAGAGGTGCAGTTTGTTGGTGGCAACGCGATTCAGACATCAATACAGTCCTTACTCATTTACACACAATTTGGTACATATACAGAAAGAAGAAAACTGAGACATTTATTTTTCTTATGATGGCTTTGCCCTTAAATTTGAAATTATAAAATAAATTAAAGATAAGTTATTTCGCAGGTTGGGTTGATTTTAATTATTACAGCTATCACATAAACTTAGAAAAATATAGCAAAGAAGTTTGTAAAAATACTGTCTATGGAGTACAAGATTGATCAATACTACCGTTGTATAGCTGGTTTCAGGCATGGTGTGGTAGCCTCTAGCCTCCATGGATTCGTTTGAAAATTCCTGGCTTTTAATATGTGTATTTTGAGTTTTCATAAGCATGCACCACTTAATTTGAACTTACTCAAACTTCTGTTAACTTACCTAATGCGAGATTAGATTAGATAAGATTAGATTATGTTAATTATCTCCTACACACACGTAAATTAATACCGAATAATCAGCAAAAAATTATTAGCTCGGCGATATTAAAGAAGCAATCACCATTATAAGTTAATAATACCAAATCAGCCCACCATCTAATTAAAGTTGATAGAAAGTCTCAAGCAACAAATAGGTGGCAGTTAACATGTAAAAGACTACATTTAAGCTTAGTGCATTCTATAGAACTAAACACCTGAGAAAAATATCGAAAACAAAGGCAGAAAACAGCATACAACATTTTACATTTTTAAACAAAAAATTTAGAGACAAAGCAAAAGAGGTACTGTCAAACTGCTTGAATACAGAGAATGATCACAGTACAAAATTAACTACCTATTGTTTGTAAAAAATATTATAATAAAATTGATAATGCACGCTTTTCTGTGATGATGCATGCGTCACTGGTGGAAAAATGGCTGTTCAAAATGGGAGAGCTCAAGTGTGAAATGATCGCGACTTCTAAGTTTCTACTAATTACACAAGGCATTTAACTATTCCCTTGTATTCCCTCGATGACCAATTGGTCTTTCGCTACCCTTTCTCCTACACCCCCTAACTCTTTCCTTTATGTTTAATTTATCCTTTTTAATCAATAACTATAAAAATAATAGTGAAATTGTATATAATGGTGTAAATGAGGAGATAAATAAAAATGTCTATGTCTATGTTGTATTGCCGAAGTTTTCTAACATTTTTGCTGAAACTCTCAGATATTGAAGTAAGCCTAACTTCCCAGAAGTCTTGCCTTTTCCTTTAACTGCGCTAACAAATCACAGTTATAAAGAATTTATTATCAACTCATTTGCTTTTTACCCTTCTTGAAAAGTGATTATGTCTATTCATGTTGGGCTCTTGGTGAATGGTGTTTGGAGTTAAGTCACATAATACTTTTAAAGGAAATGCGAAGATTACTTGTATTGTCGTTACTATGATTAAGATCAGAAGTAGTGCTGACAAGCCACTGGCTTCAAACTATAAGTTTTGAAGTCTACAGTCTTTATGCTGGTCATTTTATGGCTATGCGTCTTGTTACCTGCAACTTTCCCAGTTTATGTATTAGGTATTTGGAATGGAGAATGGTTTAATATTTCATCAGAGTACATGAGATGCCAAGAAATTAGAATTGGATCACTCAACGTTAGCGGTCTTAGAACTGACGTCAAAAAGTAATCTTTAGCCAATTATTTTGAGAAGTATAAATTATCATTTTTAACAGTACAAGAAACCCGACTATTTTGACTTGAATGGTAAATACAAAGTATTTGTTCATGGAGATGAGAAAATCTCACATACGGGTGTTGGGTTTGTTCATTTGTCAGACTTCCCGTGTACGTTTGATATTGTAAGTACAGTAATCGCCGCTTAATAGGCTCAAGGTTATTGTGGAATAGTGTACCCAATACAATCATTTCCTCTCCTTCTTTACAAATAGCTACCAAACAATACAAGATATTTTTACTTAGTAAATATTCATTGGCGTAGAAAACTAGAGCTTTTTTTTCTCTTTTTGTGCACGTGTGTCTTTTTGCACTAATGTTTTTCTTTTACTAATGTTACTTTATTAGTAAAATGTATAAATCAATTTAAATGAATTATTCATTCATCGCAGTCTATATCAAAATCGTATTTATATATTATGTTTCCTTGCTATTATTATATCATTTACTTTATTTCAAAATTATTTCAATATTCATATCTAAATCGTAATTCCATATTATGTTTTTCTTATGTTTCCTTGCTATTATTACATCATTTACTTTATTTCAAAATTATTTCAATATTCATATCAAAATCGTAATTCCATATTATGTTGTCCTTATGTTTTCATACTATTATTACATCATTTACTTTATTTCAAAATTGTTTCAATATTCATATCAAAATCGTAATTACATATTATGTTTTTCTAATGTTTCCTTTTTCATTGAGTCATCTAAAAAAGCACGCATAACTTTATTAATTTTTTCATTTAAGTAAGGTGAGTGTGTTAATGACCGTATGGTCGTACACTCACCTCACACTACTCAAATTATTTTATTTATTGTTTATTTATGTGTATAATAATGTATTTTGATGTGTGGAATAAAATTCATAGTTCATAGTTCAAGGTTAATAATAGGCTAAATCGCTTAATTGACTCAAAAACGCCTGGAACGGGGCACTTCTATTCAAATATACATAAAAACTATCGGTAATTGACTCAAGTAACTTTGCATAATTGACTCAATATTTTTCCTGCACCTACTTAAAACAAGATATATGTATGTCATCCTACTTTTGTGTCATCTTTACTTCCCTTTTGTGCACTATGTATGCAGAATCAATCATGTTAAGTACCGTTTTGTTTGTAAGCAGGTACGTTTATCGTGCTCTAAGACGCCAAATTAGCGGTTTTGCTTTGAATCTGTTACCCAAAGAATTTCTGGAAGCTAAACATTTTTCAAATCACTTGCCTAGTAGTTTCCTTTTGATGCTCTCGCTGCAAATCACACTTTCAAGTTTAATGAGTTAACAGTCAAAGATGCAGGTACAGCTTTCAGCCAGTATTCCTTGTGACTTACAAGAGTAAACATTGTACAGCAAATAAGAGCAATGTAAGTGAGCAGACGATTCAGAACTGTTTTAGTCACACCCTTCTTTGCGAGAAAATGAAGCAGTCGACTTTGAAGGAATTTTTGCAAATTTTTGCAAATAAACATACAGAAAAATCTATGATTTAGAAAAGTATACTTTTTAATTTATTGCTAATTCACTTACGTAAATTAATATTTTGTAAGATTTTTTAATTTTTAACTGCACAAAGGAATTCAGGCATTACTTCATTTTTAAAATTCATTAAAAACCTTTGGAGTACATAGTAAGCTGATGACTCATACTTTTCTCTATATGTGTAATACTACACCCATCGGTTGATAAGTTCAGCCGTTAATTGGGTCAAAACACATCGGTCCCAAAGTGAATCTATTAAGTGGCGCCTACTATATCAGAATAATTGCACTAAAGGCAACAGTTGGCAAGAAGAAATTCACAGTTTTGAGTAACTATGTTTGAGTAACTGCTCCAATGTTAATAGCTAGTGAAAAAGATCCAAAAGTGAGAGAAAATTTCTATGATGAGCTTGATAAACTATATCAGTATTGTACCAAAAAGTCATATTTTGATAATCTACAGAGATTTCAATGCTAAAATTGGAGTGCTACATAGCAAACTTCCAAATCACATTGGTAAATATGGAAAATGCAAAGAGAACACAATTGGAATTCGATTGGCAGAAACTATAGTAACCAAAAATCTAATTGCAAGCAACACAGTATTCCAGCACAAATATGCGCATGTAGCAACTTGACAAACTACACATAAGAATAAAAAATCATAGAATGGCGAACCAAGGAGAAATCCCATCAGAAACCAAATTGACTTCATACTAGTCAGAAGATTACATACGAGACTAGTAACCAACTCAAGATCATACTATGGCACATTCACAGACACGGACCATTCCCTGGTAATGGCAAAGAAGTCACTGAAGTGGGTAAACATAAGGCACAAAACACATCAAATAAAGCACTAGATGTATAGAAATTAAAAGAAAACTGAAACTGGATACAAAGAACAAAAAGGAAGGAGATCAAATGATGAAGAAATTGTTAAATTATCATTCCATCAGAAACAACTGACAGAAAAAATAGTTTAATTCAAAAATCTAACTGAAATTGATGAACTGAGGAAAAAAGAAATGATATTCTAATCAAATTCACAAAATGCTAAATGAAATCAATGCCAACAAAGTAAAAAGCATTGCTGAAGAGATTGAGAACACAAAAGATGATTCTTCAAGACACTATAAAGCTATAAGAATATTACAAAACTTTCAATCAAACAAGAAAATCATAGTTAAAAACAATGATGGCCTGATTACTGACCCATATCAACAGGTGCAGGTTATTGCAGAATTTTTTCAAAATGCATTCAATGATAAAAATGCAGGAAAAATTAACAAAGCTAAATCTCATTGCATGAACACACCTTTTGCAACGGATGAAGTTAAATATGCAGCTAGGTCACTAAAGAACAACAAGAGTCTAGGGATTGATGAAATAAATGCAGAATTACTTAAATGCGGAACAGATGCACTTTATAAATCAATTTCAACGATATTAAATTATATTGCTGAAAACAGAAATATTTCCAAAGGATCTTCAAAATGACATTGTAATACCTCTGCCAAAACCTGGAAAAAAGAGAGGACAAATAATAAATCTAAGACCGTTGATCTTGTTAACCATAATAAGAAAAGTTCTAGCGATATGTATGTTCAACAGAACCTATGACAGACTGCATCAGTGTATTCCTAAAAGTCAAGCAGCCTCACCAGCCTGACAGAAATACAACAGAACTTGTTCAGACTTGCAAGATACCAGCAGAAAGGGCCATCTCTTCAACAGATTATGCAATATATATTATTCATGGACATGTCCAAAGCATTTGACTCAGTTCGAAGAAAGTCACTGCTACACTACTTACAAGAAATATTTAATCCAGATGAAATTCATGTGATATCAATATTATTGGAAGATCTTCTAATTAGTGTTAGATGTGAAGGCAGACTGAGTGATTTCATTTTGCAAAAATAAGGGAATACCTTAAGTCCTGTTCTCTTCACTTTTTACCTTGCAACAGCATTAATGGACAGGAACAGTACACCCAGAAAAGAACTTTGTGACCACAAATCTGGATTCAGAAAAGCTACTATCGGCAACAGAATTAGAACACAATTATGCTAATAAAACGGAATTCCTACAACCATAGACCTGCAATATGCAGATGATATTGCATGGATAGCAAGAACCAAAGAGTAAATAGATTATATCAAAATCAAAAGAGAAACAAAATTAAAAGAAATGGATCTCATACTAAATAAAGATAAAGCAGAAGAGTATCACATAAAAAGGAATGGAGATGATGTGTGGCGGAAATGTACATATATAGGCAGTGTTCTAGCAACAGATGAGGATATATCAAGAAGAAAAATCTTAGCACTAGCTGCATATTCCAAACTAACCAAAATTTTATGAAAGTAAGAGAATCAGTTTAGACACAAAATTAAGAACCTTTGCTGCACTTGTGGAAACTGTGTTTCTCTATAACTCAGAATTATGGGCAATTAAAGCTCAACACGAATCAGAAATTGATGCATTTCAAACAAGAAACTACAGGAACATTCTAGGAATAAAATGGCCAAAGAAAATATCAAACCAAGATCCATACAATAAAGTCAAGGCAGAGGAATGGACAATTAAAATCAAAAGTAGAAGATTAAGATGGATAGGACATGTAATGCGACTACCAGATGACAGTCCATTAAAGTTAGCTTTCAAAGAAGCACCGCAGAAAGAAAAGAAACTGCAAGGAGGGCAGCTGCTGACTTATATCAATTTCATCCAAAAACATCTTATCAACACACCATTAGATATCAAAAGTACAGAGACATGGAAGGTTGCGGGTGACAGGGCAGCATGGAGTAAAGTGATCAGGAGGGTCATGTCAAACGATGTGTGACTCCAGGGAGATGATGAAGTGGTAATGAATCAAAAATGTAAGTATCTCGGTAGTCTGCTAGCAACAGAAGACCACATATCAAGACGGAAGATAATAGCATTATGAGCTTACTCGATACTCACAAAAAATTTTGAGAAGAGGAAGATTTCTTTAGAAACAAAAATTAGATTATTCTCAACCTTAGTTGAAACTGTATTTCTGTACAACTCTGAGCTCTGGACATTAAAAGCAAATCATAAAGCTGAAATCGATGCGTTCCAAAGGCGAAATTACTGAAACATTTTGGGTATCAGATGGCCAAAGAAAATCTGACATTAAGATCTATATGAAAAAATAAAAGAAGAACCCTGGACAAGAAAATTAAAAAGACATCGTTTAAGATGGATTGGGTGGGGGTATGCTTAGACTATCTGATGATAATCCAGTGAAGAGAGCTCTTCAACAAGGCATAAAACCAGCTAAAAAACGTGCAGAAGGACAAATGTTAACATATTTAGATGTTGCACAGAAAGATTTAAACACTTCAGCACTGATTTTTAGAAATAAATGCACTTGGGGCATTGTAGCGAGTAGGACGTCCTGGCATAAGGAGGAGAACAGAATCATGTCCCTGGATGTGTGATTCATTGGATGAATGAATGAAGTGTGAATATGCTGAGCGGCTGAACCACTTCATCCCTAAGAATGAGCCCCCCAAGTAAATTCATCACTTTTGAGTTTAAGTTCTTTATCCAAAATTTTTCTGAGGTTTATGCAAATCCCAGTAAAATCATATACTATTTTCAATGTTTCCCAGTTTTCGCTTAGAATCATATCTGTCTTCGCATTTGTTTGTTTTATTATTAACATTTGGTTTTCTTTGCAGCTGAGAAGATGCTCAGTTGAATCCTCTAATGAACTACACATAGGACACAATAAATCATTTTTACAAATGTTTTTGTAATTGCACTTAATTTTTGTCGTGTTCAACCTTACCGATTTTCATAATTTCAGTGGTTTCTTTTAGACTACATTAAATTTTTTTAACATATTTACATGCCCAATTATTGTTTTTCAAAAACCTCAGTTTACTACTTTAAGCAATCGTGTTTTTTATTTCTTTCTGCAAGTACATTTCTATTTTGAACTTAATTTCTCTCTTCCGTTATGATTTTGTCATCCCCGTCACTTTTTCTGTTTCAATTTCTATGTCATACTTATTTGCAATCTCTATCATTTCTTGAATCACCAACTTTGTTTGAATCGACATTCAATTTTTTTAGTATTTCTTTTACTAATCTTGGAATCATTATGCACCTATAGTACATTAATTTTTTATAATCTACGTTGTTTTGCAATAGCCATATTCCTAACTCGATTAACATTCTCCTTAAAGAATATGCTTGAATTTTTTCTAGTTCAACCCATTCAGACTGCCTCATGTCTGTCTATCCTTTAGAATTATATACAATAGCTAGCAAAGCCAAACTTATATAAGTGCATCCTACCATTTAGTGCTTTTATGCCCAATTTAGTTTCATCCCCAATAAAATTTATGTACTGTATCACATGTTTATTCTTATTTTTACGTTTTTCAGTTAAAATGCCAAACCTGTTTTTTACATTCATCCAATCGCCAAAGTATTTATGTTCGTGTGTTTTGTTTATTCACCCACTTTTCACCTTCTCATCAATAGCGGGAATTCTTTTCTTCATTATTTTTGTTCTCATGTATTCTGTCTTGGTCACATTAAAATTCTACTTCTCATTCACTTCTAGATCTCTGCGATCTTCAACCATTATTTCAATTACTTCTTTTTTACCTATTCCGACAATATCATCCATAAAACACAACATGTCAACTTTTAATTTTGGACTTACCATTGTATTGCTGCAGTTTGTCTTTTGTATCCCTGATTCTGTTTTTGATTATTCTTTCAAAAATTTTACTTATATTGTTTGTAACAAAAATTCTTCTTTGATTAGACATGTACTGTTCGTTACCTTTTCCTTTATAAATTGATTTCATCATTTTCCAATCCTAAACAATCGTGGACTACAAAATGGCTCTGACAAGTCCTTCTAGTTCACTGTCAGATCAAGTTACATCTCCAACATCTGGTTACTTGTGGCTAGTCACATCTTCATTCAGCTTTCCGTCATAATCAAAGCTTCGTCCACAACTTCAGTGGCTTGGTATCACAACTGATAGTCTCTTTTTGACAGATTAGCAAACAGACATGCACAAGTTTAGCCAAGTTTTAGAGACTGTTAATCAGGTTTAGAGTTTTAACCATTTTTTAGTAAAATGAAGTCAAAGTAAAAGCAAAAGCATTTTAGTTGCTTTTAGGTTTAGCAGTTCCACTGTACTCTATCAATGCTATGCATTTGCCAAGATTGGATAGGTTATAGAATATTATAATAGGAGGGTCAATGGGTAGGAAGCCTTTCCTACAGACTATAACCAATATCTAGTTTAGCTATGTGTAAGAGCCTTACAAATGCGATACAGAGTGATTTGATCTCTTCTTCTGAAGAGTGGGGATGCGTAATTTCAGTCTCTGCATTCTCCCTGCATATGATAGATCTCTAATTGATGATAGTGTGAATGTGCCACGTAGTGTTCTCAGCCAGCTCTACCCACAATTTGAAATTGTAAAGTTCAAAAATTTGAAGGCAAATACAAATAGAATTAATAGACAAAAAAAATTTCCTGTTTAGTACTTAATGCCACTTCACTGATGTTGTTAATGAACACACTAAGGTAAAAGGAAATACTAATTTTGTCAGGAAATTGAAGGACACTACAGTTTATTGCATGTTTTTTGCTGTTAGTCATTAAGTTTTTTCATTTTTAGGGTAAATGTATTACATGTTGGTAGAATAGCACATTGGGCTTCACTGAGAATTATACAAGATGACGCGGTTGGATATGTGAGCATGGGACCTGTGCTACGTCTCATAACATTTGATATTACCAATACAATTATTAAGTGGACTATACCTGTTGGACAACACTATGCTAATGTTGCCGAACGATATGGGATTGAAGCCAATAGTGACAAACTTCACTTTGCATTTCGGAAGAACTGGACCAAGCACTGGCACCAGTTTCCAAATTTTGGCAACCGTAGTGGTATGACGAGCAAGGACTGGTGGCGACAACTTGTATTACTTACCTTCCACGATGCAGGATTTCGTGGAAGAACTGATGATCTTAGATCTGTTGCTCAAGAGTTGTGGAAGACATATCAGGCAGCTGAGACAACTTGTACTATTCTCCCTCACTCAACTCAAGTGTTGTCAGATTTCAAGCATGTGGGACTTAAAGTGGGTGTTATATCTAACTTTGACGAACGCTTGCACAGCATATTATCCACTCTAAATTTGGCGCACTACTTTGACTTTGTGATACCATCCGTAGAGTTAGATTTTTGTAAGCCTGATCCAAGAATATTTTATTATGCTTTAGAAAAGGCAAGTGTTGAGCCGCACCAAGCTGCCCATGTTGGTGATAGTGTATATTTAGACTACCACGCTGCTCGTCAAATAGGTATGCATGCGTACTTAATTAATCAAGAGATAAAAAGTGTGACAGAGGTTCTGCATGACGTAAATAAGAATCATCTTTATGCAAACATTTTAGAGTTAGAGAATAAAGTATTGTCAGAAACAGATGCTGGCTCAGGAGTGTGGTATTGACTGTGTTGATTAATTAAAATCAAATAGTTAGTATTCATTCATGAGCTACATGATAAATGAGTTTTAAGATTGGATTTTCGTCTGTATGGTTCTTACTTCTAAATTTTAGTCACATATAGTTGTTCTAAGTACTAATTCATAACACTGGTTTGCTTGTCTATCTGTTCCCTTGTTGCTATGTGGTAATATTTTTTTCAGAAAAATTGCCTACATTGTCATTGTCATATCTCTACCGTGTAATTTGCTGCCATCGGTAAAGCTGCTGTTTTAGTGCAAAGACATACAACTGTCATTGTAAGCCATCAAAACTAGGCTTAAAGAACAACAAATTTCATGTTCTGCACCTCCATGTTCTGTCATGTTTTCAAGTTTTAATTTATTGTTTAATAATATTTTCTATTTATAATTACGTGGATTGCTTGTCTTATATCATAGTGATTTTGGGTTAAAAATTTGTAAATGATTTTTTTATTTATCAAATAAACTCAAAATCAAGATATTGTGTACACATACCTATAGTAAATACGAATGCCATGAGCTTGCTAAATATTCTATTTGTTAATAACATTTTTTTGTGGAATGTTTATTGTTTTTGCACAACTTTTCCTTTTGCATTGACTTTGATATTTAATAATTTATTAGGTAACTGTAAGAAAGGAGGTTAGTCTCAAATTGATGGAATTTTTAGTTGTAGTCTTTTTTATTTATAAAGATGGCAAATGTAACTGCATAGTAATGATTTATAAATTAAACAAAGATTGGTGCATTGTTATTATTCAAGAGAAGTTGAAAGCTAAATGTTGTGATCATATCGAAAATACTTTGTGTATTTACGTTTCATTTGTTAAAAAAATGCGGGAATAGGACTTTAAGAAGATATTAAAAAAGAGAATTCTATTTGGTTATATGTATATGAATTTTTAGCATATGTATTGTCACACGCATTTTAATTTTCTCATAATTGGTGCTTTTGAATATTACTGCTGCAACTAGGTCTCTTAACCTTGGTAAAAATGTTATAATGGAATATAATTTAGCAATTTGTTTTTCTACCAGTGCTAAGTTTTCTAACATTTTTGCACTTCGTTTTCGATGTATAATCATTTAATCATTCAAGTTGGGGCATAATTTGTGATTAAGTTGGCCTCAGTATTATTGAAGCTTTTGGGTTTTTTCTGAGCTGTGGTCTTTTTTCTTGCTTGGAAATTTGCAGGTTGTATTTCATTGAACTTATGTCTGACTTTTTTGCTCATTGAGTGCAAATGTGATGACACCTATCTTTTAATAAAAGTATCGTACTCATTTTTGTGCTTCTAATTTTGTTTTAGTAGGGCTAATTGCTTCAATTAATCAAAAAAGGGTCAAGTTCGCAGAAATAAGAGAAGAAAAAGCCAGAATAAAATAAGTGCACGTAATTGTATTCTGCTATCAAAATTTGGGATATTTTGCTACTTTTTTGCAATATTTTTGGTACTTGGCACTTTTTATCGATTATTAGCTATAATTGTGAGTTTATTGGATCTGTGGTCACCTTAGCGTTTGTACCAATATTGAAGGGTGATAGTTTGCTGTTGCTCACTTACTCAAGCAAAACCGGACACAATCTTAAACTGTAGGTCAAAAGAATGTATTTTTTAAAATATTGAAAGGAAATGTACTATTTTTTTTCAAAAATAACTTACATTACCACGCAAACACTATTTCACGTTCGCGCTACTAGTTCTTTGCTGTTACATGCATTTTGCCATTCGCACATTGCACAAAAACAGGTGCTGTTAGTTTATTATCTCTCTGCTTGCGACGAACTACACATGTTCGACAGTTCATGCGTGAGCACAGCGATAAATTTGAAATTTGAATTTTCATCTTAAAGCTTACCTAATTTTAGTACAGCACACTGAATATCCTACTGTAGCACTGTACTTCAATTTTCCGTTTCACAAATACGTACAACGCGCTCGTTGAATATTGATAAAATAATAATATTAATTTTTGCTATTAATAAAAAATATGTTAGCTTGTGGTGTCATCAATAGGTGGGCTTGGCCGCCGTTGATTAAATTTTTAAGCTATTATTTAATTATCAGAAATGCTTTTTCAGTATTAATTGTGTTAAATTGTGTACATTTTATCAGACTTGAAAATGGGGTAGTATATGAAAAACCATCTAGTCTTCCTTTAATTATTATTCTTGGAATGATCATTTAAAAAAGAATACTACAGATTTAAGTGCCTAGTACATAAGCACATAGCCTAGCAGCTGAGTCCTGTGTTACGATATCATTCTCCAGTGAAGTCATTTGCATGAAAGAGTGAATGAGTGAGAAAGAGAGAGAGAGAGAGAGAGAGAGAGAGAGAGAGAGAGAGAGAGAGAGAGAGAGAGAGAGAGAGAGAGAGAGAGAGAGAGAGAGAGAGAGAGAGAGAGAGAGAGAGAGAGAGAGAGAGAGAGAGAGAGAGAGAGAGAGAGAGAGAGAAAGAGAGAGAGAGAGAGAAAGAGAGAGAGAAAGAGAGGGAGAGAGAGAGAGAGAAAGAGAGAAACAGAGAGAGAGAGAGAGACAGAGAGAAAGAGAGAGAGAGAGAGAGAGAGAGAGAGAGAGAGAGAGAGAGAGAGAGAGAGAGAGAGAGAGAGAGAAATCTAACAGCTATAAATCACTTAAGTATGATTATTATTTTTATTATTGTCACTTTTATTATTAAATTGTTTAAATGATCTGCGTGGGCTTTGCAAAACGAATGCATTGCACTTACATATCAAATTTAAAAGAGGTATACTGTAGGCCTAAATCAGAAGATTTAAATATGCCTATTGCTGGGCGATTTTTGAGCTACTTATAAGAGGGACAACAAGTTGAATTGCTTGAGGCATTTAAGTATTTAGCTCAGTGATTGGTTATCATTGAAAGCTACACAAAAGATAAACTGTTACATTGTTACGTAAGTGTTAACAGGTGGACGTAAATTTACATGCAATTATTAAGCGTGGATTTGGGTAAAGCTGCAGGTTAAGTTATTAGTGAATATATTTAAAATCATAATTTACTGCGTGATGAATAGGATCGCGATAATTTTATGGTTTTACAGGAAATTATCATTTTGAAGTTTTAAATTTCGTAATTTTGCTCAATTTTTTAGATTTCCTTAAATTTCAATATCATCATTATTATCATAAACATGTATACTGTTCTGATATCGAACTATACCTAATTTTGTTAATCATTTCATATAGTTAATTAGTAGACAAGTTTCAGTCTTTAGAAGGGTTACATGATAGTCACAGTTTTGAGTTTCCTTTGTTTGTTTGATATCTGTATTCTTTCCACATAGCTTCTAAATTCTGTTTCTTATTTTGGGATCTGCTTTTCCAGAAGGAATGGAAGACGTAGTGGTCACAGGACACTGTAATTGCTTCTTCTCTACTTCCTTTGCAATGATGTCTTTTATGAGGTCCACCTAAAACGCAAATAAGAAAGGGCCAATTATTTACGCACTCGATGATCCAGCTTTCTATTACGACCACTTAAATGAGGCCAAACTAAAAAAACTTGAGGCCAAACTAAAAAAAAAACTATGTACAGAAAAAGCGTAATAAATTGAAATTTGATTGATTGATCTTACGCGCCAGACTAAAGCTTCGCCAAGGTAGCTTTTCAGTTAGAATAGTGCCAGTTTGGAACTACTTTCCCTCCCTGGGGATCGAGTAGTTGTTGTCAATGAGGTTTTTTGTTTTGATGTGAATAATGATCACTGAAAACAGCGAAGGCCATAATTACGTAAGTTTCAATAGGCTTATTTCTGGTAGGAATATCATGGGAATAATAATATTGGTTGTTGTAATTTTGTAATTGTCATACCTGCAGGTGAAATAAACTGATTATATCAGATGGCACAGAAAAATGTGTCGAGGTTTAGATTACAATAATATTAGAGGTTGAATATCTAGAAGCAAGTGCCTTACGAAATTGAAATTTTACAACATGATATTATAATAGATTAACTTTAGCTGCGAAAGTTAGAAATTTATAGTTAAGTGGTTTTTAAGTTATGGGTAAGAAACTATTGGCGGTTTAAAATTTAAATGCTGGAACAATGACAGCTACAATCATCAAACAATAAAGAAATCGACCAGTTTACATCTTGGTGTTCACCACAGAAAATAAAGTACTGATATTTGTTTCTAAGAAAACAATGGGACTTAATCTTTTCAATTAAGTTTTCTGGAAATAAAGAGAAAATGTACAATGGCCGCGCAAAAGCACTAAAGACAAAAATTGTTGAGTGCTGGGACCAAAATACCCCTTTTACAGAAGTGAGAAACTGTATTAGTTGTCGAAAGAAATGCCTTAGCCTAGTTTGCAGTGAAAACGGTTGACGCACCGAACACTTGCTGTCAATTTTGACATAGTGAGGTAATTTTTTCCGGCATTTCTTTTTTTGGATTGTTAACTTAAAACTTTTGTATCTTTAGATAAATTTAAGGGAGTGACCTAAAATTTTTGTATAGCGTAAAGGTTTGTAACGTTAATGTGATAATTTTCAGACGATTACATTATTTTATTGTTATAACATCATGATCAAAACTTCAGCGCATTTTTTCGCTATCTGACATGCATCAAATATATATATATATATATGTACGTATATATAGAAATAGATATAGCAATGATAATGGAATATGCATATCATCAAGTGAGATGGGGGTAAATGTCAGACTTTATCAATCTCGTTATTTTTAAGTGTTACTGACAAGCCACTGGCGTAGCAGTGTCTGGTATTTGTTTGGTGGGTTGACTGCTGTGTTTACCTGCCTTGAGGGCAGATTTCTTTATATTAGAAATATAGAATGCAACAGGCATAAAGAATTTTCGATGATGATGATGATTACCGTACCCGTCCCGTAAGGTGGCACTAGTAGATCATCTTGGGCCATATTTTGCGTAGATGCAAATTTTGAGTAGATGTGGCTTTTTGGTCCACTAAAACTTTATCGTATCTTTGTCTTGTTCTGGAAGAACGTTTTCACACTATTGTGGAGGTTGGGAATTATCACGCTTTACTAAATATATATAAATACAAATATAAAAGTCCCAGTTCTTCGAGTAGTTTCACGTATGCTCGGATAGATTTGCGCGTTGTGAAACCCTGATATGAAATCAATTTTAATTTTCGTGATTTGCGATTGACTCTTTAACATAACAGGACGCAACAAAATTTAGAATTCATTTTCTTCAGGATCACGCTTTTGTCAAGGTCACTGTATGACACTGTATGAGCATGTCTAAAAACATATAGCTTTTGGGTTTCATGAGCCGCGGCTTGAAAGTTGCGGCAAATGAGTGAACAGAATGAACCATCTATTTACAAAAATTACCCTACATCAGTAACTGTGAACTTACATTCATTAAGGTGTTGAATTCTGTTAATTTAGAGAGTCTGTCAAATGCCTGGTGCGAGTACGTGAAGGTGAAGGTTGAATAAGGCGCCTCAGGGTCATCAAAAATGTCGAAGTTTGCAAATTCTATATCCTCCTGCGTTTGGCGGCGAAGACCTAGAATACAAGAATACTATTAACTTTATTAGCATGGGCGTTCCTTGTGTGCTTCTTTACAACTTACACTGATTTACTAAAGTGGTGAAAAAATATTATAACCATTTTGTTTACAACAGACGTTCGTGGCTACCGTACCATGATCCAAATAAGCGACATTTTTATTCGCAAGCAACAGATCTAAGAGAACCCATACGCTGATTTTTTTTTATTGTTGTTCATGTTAAACATCAACTGTTCTTAGGCATCCACTTTTAATTCATATAACTTTGCAAATGCAGAGGAGTCGCGAAACTTGCAGGGTGGGCACAGTTATATAGATGGTGATATGGTGAATGGCGACTTCGGTCAGTTGAGTCATTAACTCGAAAGCTATCGTTCAAAGAGTCACGAAACTTGCATGGTAGACACATTGTGTAGAGGGCTAGATAATTGTTTGTTAAAAATCAGGGATGGCTTAAGATTCAGAGTTAAGAGGCAAAATGTGAAAATTAGGGTAAGCTGTTCAGTCGCACCTGAGCAAACCGTGCACTGGATCAGGTCAGTCACAAATGATTAAACTGCACTGGACCAGATCTACTCAAGTGAGAAGTACTGTTATGCTCGTGGATTTGGGTCTGAATTTATTCATTCTTGTTAATCAATGGATGCAGCTATAATCACAGTTGTAAAATGTTCTCAGTTGCGACTTTAGTTGAGTTCATTGTAAGATAGTTGTACGACTAGAAAGGCACTTATGCTGATAGTCCTTTAGTGTACATATTTCTGCCAGTAGGCTGCAGAAAACTTTGGACGGTTCCAGTCCAGTTCACTCCTGATCCAGCGAGGGTGTGTCGGTCGCCACTGCAGAAGCATGCACTCACAACTCTGGTAGTCATTCAAGTCTACATGAAAAGTGATTTGAACTGGGAGCTGTTCAACAGTCAAGTGATAGTTGAATGTGTGTCGCATTTTTGTACTTCAAAAAGTTTTTATATTTCGTATAAATCTTAATTGCTATCATTAATCCTTTTATGAACCACTGCGCTATTAGATAGAGCAATAATCGTAAAAGACAATTTCAGTTTAGGCCCTATAAGCAAAGTTATAATTATTTTGCGTTAGAGTTTGCGCAGATAGTTGTTACTAGTTTTTAGACATTGGTATACTGGCAACAGGCAGCTTCTCTAATTAATTTTAGCAGTTTGAGAGTAGGCTATGTTATAAGGCAATTCTTTAGCAAAAAAGTGCAAAATAAACAAGTCTTGACCTTGTTTACCTGGTTGAATATATTTACGAAACTTGATATTGACCAATGGGAAGTGAGCAACGATGGGAATTGTAGGATCGTTTTCATCCCTGAAAATATACACCTCCTTCATGCCTTCTTTGTCAAATACTGATGTGTCTATGGGAGGAAAGGGAATTCCATTTTGCTGTGCCCATTCTTCTGCCAATTTTAGCTCCTAAAATGGAAGAAAAGTTATTAACCGTCCAAAACAGGGGAAGTGTCAAGTGCGAATGCCAACGCCGCCACCACAACCACAACCACCAACACCATCACCACCACCATCACCATCTTCAGGACCAGTAATTTTACTAAGTATGTGCTTGATGTGATCACCATAAAGGCGACGCAGTTGTCATATAAATTACCTCAAATGGAGGTGTAGAATCGCTTGATCTGGCAGAAAAATCGAAAGAAAGCAATATGTCCACTCCTCTCTGAGTTCGAAGTAACAGTGGGTATGGTGAATTAAATGCTAGACCACTGTCCACCAAGTAAAGTCTTTTTATATCTGTCGGTGCAGTAGCGCCAGGTTGGTTTTCTAAATGAAAAAATTCCAACAAAAAGGCTAAAATACATTTTTGATCTGAATTGATGGGGTTTCTTTGTGTATAAGTTGAAGGTTTCTATAGCTAGAGTTCTCGATATCTCAGCCGGTTAATAAGTAAGTAGTTTATTTAAAGTCGATTTTGAGGCAAATAAAGCATTGGTTCACACCTAGGAAGTAAGCAGTAACTTCCAGTGTCGTCGTTTATAATCGTGCAATTCTTTCATAGAGTACGTGATAAGCAGTTTCGTTTTCCCTTACAACATTCACATAATTTAATTCGTACTCTATCTCACGTGCATTTACATTTTCATAAGGGTTTAACAATAGTGCAAGCCTTATCTTCCTTCGTAAATCTCGTTTACAATAGACAGAAAATATTCTAAAAGTAGTGTGGTTTTTAGATCCGTATCTAAAGCAAGCAGTCATAAAGCCAAAGAGACCACAACGGGTGCTGGAATTTGAGTCTCTACCTGCTTCCTTTTTGGGCAATCATTTATCTGACCTGGAAAGATGAAATTGAAACTTCAATGAGCAGTTTAAACTGGGAAGAAAATGAATTACATCAACTAAGCACTCCTTTCAATCTACCAGAGCTTTAATTAGCAATTAAATAAGTTAAGTCTGCTCATAACTTCTTAGATATGGAAGAATTTCGTTCAGAGATGATGAAATATTTTGGACGTCTTACATCGTTTGCTGTGCTTAATCGGTCTCGAAACAAAGTTATTGACCGTGGCAGCATTCAAAAGTCTCCAAACAGGAAAACCAGGGAAAAGCAGTTACAGCAATATAAGCAGCTATAGACCTATAACGTTTTTTCTTATGTTGGGAAACCAATTGGACGTCTTATAACAAGGCATCTCAGAAACCACTATGAACAACCGTCACTTATAGAATCGGGAGAATGTTTTTAGGCCCTTTAAGATACCCCATCAGAGTAGTAAATAAGTAACTTAGTAATTAATTTATTTAGTCAGTTTTGAGGTTCATAAACGTTAGCTCACATCTAGGAACTAGTATCAATGATTAAAATAAAAATAATTAATATCCGGTTAATATATATTTAATGGAAAAAGACATTTTCTTGAGCAAATATTGCTTCACAATCTTTTGTGGCTACGAGAAGCAACTGACGGTGTCTGGACGAATAATATTCTTAACAAATTAAACTATGGACAGGGTCCTAAAAGTCAAATTGCTAAAATTTATGTGTTAAATACTGCGCTACACACCAGATCAACTGTCACGTAAACTAGGTTTTTATTTTTTACCTTTTATGTTTCGGTCTTTTTCTCAAATATGCAGATTAAAGGACAGTAAAGTACTGGGTTTAATAATAGAACAGAAACTATCATTCGCCAAACACATCAACAATGGTCAGGAAGGAGGTGTAGATTCAGTGGTTACGTAAAAGGCTGCTGTTCTAAGTACAAGGGCTCAATTGAATGGTTCAACAGCCTGGTTATTCGAAAAAATTTTAAAGCAGCAAAAGAAAAACTGGAGTTGATTTGCAGATTGCAATCATTAAATCTGATAACAAAAATAATTTCTACCAAGTTTTTACTAAAGACGTTGAGCAGCACTGTGAAGACACATACTTGGTAAAAATCAATATTTTACAAATACACAGGCATGGGGGGAAAGAAAGGGTGAAAATTATAAAAATACATTTAACTCATGTGAAAAACTACTTAGCTGCACCTGGAATCTGAGTGGTTAAACTCCCGATCTGTCAGATATTGATGTACCTCTATTTAGATACTAAAAATGAAATAATGGACTCGATGGAAAAAGACTGAAAACAGGGCCCAGTTTCAAGGAGACGAGTGTTTACTGTTTTATTGTTGGTAATGTACCCTGAGAACCCCTATCGTTACAAATAAAAAAACGTATAATCAACTGCTCTTGACTAGCCAATATAGTTTTTGTTAACTCTTGTGTAGAATAAGCCGAGTTAATAATACAGTTCATGTTTACAGGAATTGCAAAGACCTTACTTCATAGTTGCACATTACTAACGTACATGGCTAGTTCTTTAAAACAAGTTTACTTAGCTAAAATTATTTACTGCTAAAAGGATTTGTAAAGTTTTTGAAAGGAACTTTGTAATTCCAATTAGTAAACAGGTCGACTAATCAGTCATGTTAATAGAAATTTGCTAATACCATGGATTTGCTATTCCTGAATTTTATACACAATGGCTGATAATAAAACTAATGTAGATAATATTGTTACACCTCGTATTTAAGACAGACTACAACAAAATAAAATGTTAACATTAATACAGTTTTTACATCCTGTCTAAATTGGTTATAAAAATGTAAATATCTGTGTTCACATTCGCCTGCAAATAGAGGCAAGGCGTACGTACAGTTTGTATTACACTAATAAAGATTTATCATCATCATCATCATCATCATCATCATCATCATCATCATCATCATCATCATCATCATCTTAATTATCTTTTTTATGTGGCCACAGAAGACGTACGCATCCTGGACCTGGATTAATTTTGTAATTTAATTTAATTTAATTAACATATAAACAAACCGGACTTGTACACATCGTGTATCTGTTCACTATGTCCTGACCAAGCTTTTCATTGCATGTGGTCAACCCACTGCATGTTATGAAAAGACACAGGCAAAATAAGCCCGCATATCAACACGTAGCGTAAACACGGGTACAAATAGAAAATCTCAGGAAGAGGATCACCGACTCATCCGGTATCTTTGCCATAGTGTAAAAAGGCTTTAGACAAGATTACCTTTTCCATTTGGTGCTGCGTCTACGCTATCAGGTTCCCTTTCTGCGAATAATCCACGCATAAAGTTAAAAATCATTCCAGCTCTGCCAGACCTGGTGTTAAGCATTGGGAAGCTTGCACTGGAGAAGGCTGTCGTTAATGTCGACGTCCACAAATTTTGGCGCCTGTCAGCCTTTGAAGCATTGGAGACGTCTTTGCTTTCCGATCCGTTGCCGTTACACTGATCGTCATCGTCGTCGTCGTCTGTATCGCTGCTTTCGTTTTCGTCCTGCGGCTTCATTTCTTCTGATGTTACATGCTTCTCTTTAAAAAAGATGCAAAGGTGAATATAAATATAAAAACCAACCATTCTTATACCTGTACCACCTGCATTGACTAATGAATATTATACTTTTTAGGTCGACTATTACTGTTATTTACTTAACACATTTCAGATAATTTTTTCCTGAAATTTAGATGTCATCTTGTATGTATGTGCTAAGAGATTAGTCTTTGGTTATTTCCACAGCTTAATCAACTTATATTTAGGCACGATGGTCTGAAATGTGCTAAACATTATTAAACCCTTACCCATTTCTTCTCGTATCAACTCTACTGGATCCTTTCCACTGCTTTCCCTGTTGGCCAGCAAGCGTTTGAATAAGATGCAAAAAGCACTGCCCCATACGCCTAAAAATGTTTTTACTAAATAATGAGTTGTTCTACGCTGTTCTCACAGTTTTTTTTTATTAAAACTGTTTAATTCTGGTTGCTGCCGCTGTTATTATTATGATGACATTAGCTGGCTCTTAGACTACTATTTGATTTAATAAAAGTTACAAACTTGTTTACAATAGCCAATGTACCAGCGAGTGAATTTGTGCTGGTAAACGTAGTTCCAATCTGTTCTGTCTAACCACAACCGGTAACATATCTACTGTGATTTACCCCTTCAGCCTGCCGAAGATTTAATTTAAACTGCTACACGTAGGTGTGTACAACAACTATAGGCACTCAAGGATGCATTGACAAACAGAGTGAAAAAAAAATAAAATACGTCATTAATAATAGCTTATTTTATTTACTAACGAGTAAACAACGTTTCTTTATCAAATTATTATCACACAATAAAACATCCACGGTCTAGAAAAAATGTCTATAATTATTGAGCTGACAGTTCTAAACTTTGCGCTGAACAATTGGAACCCAATAATTCAGCGAAGGAGTCAGAGAAAGTTCTACACCATGTATATATATTAACGAACTTCTCTCTTATCAGATTTGAGCGTACACTACTATTAGGAAGTATAAGGCCAATCCACTGTGTGTGTTGGCAAGTGTTACGTGTTGGGAAATCAGCTTAAGTGTTGGCAAGTGTGGAAGTAGATCCGCGTGACGTCATGCTCAATATTAAACAGGCCGTGCAAGCATATTAAACGAAATATTAAAAATCAGGCAAATTTGATTAGTTTTGGGGTGTCATAAGCAGTTTTTACGCATGCTTACTAAAAGACCGCAATGCTTTTTAAAAATGTTTGCTTTGTGGCGACTGTCTACAGAAGAAATCGTCATCAAATATTGTCATGGCGACTCAAACCTTGTAAAAAATGTAATGGCAGCTCTTCGTGTTTCTTTACCATTGAACCCATGAAGAACTTGCTACCCAAGAAGCTGCTGTCCATAAATGTGCCGTACTTGGCTATTCCTACTTCATACGGAGAAAATTCAACCCACTCTAAAACACAAAAAAACCAAGAACAACAAAAAAACGAGCAATCTTTTTATCAATATATCAATGTGTAGATCTCTGATGTATTGTGCACTAAAAATAATTAAAACTTAGCACAACAAAATGCCATGAAACAATAGTTAGTTAGTTAGGAAATACCGTAAGACGGGGTGAGTTCGCCACTTTTTAGGGGTATTTTTTACGTTTCCTGCTATAGCAAGAGAATTACCCAACCGATTTTCTTAGTTCAAACTTTATATTGCCTTTCGAATGAAACACTATCGTGGGGTGAATTCGCCACTAACAATTTAACACTGTTTAATGCCATTCTAGGCAGCTGAAGTTAACTGGTTGTGATTGGCTGGTTGGGGGTGAGTTCGCCACCCTATGAAAAAATTATGAAAAATGTCTAGTTTTAGCCGAATTATTGAAAATGTTCGATGGTGGGACGTTTTCAATAAGGGGCCCTACGTTGGCAAGGAAGGCTTGAACGTCTTGTGCACTGATCTTCGCGCGGGTGCCCTCGATGTTGCCAGCCGCTCTGAAAACCAGATTGTTCCTTCGGGCGAATGATTTGACAAAGTCTATTCCAGGGGTGTTTGCCTTGAATCGTCGTTCCTGGATTCCCTTCGCGTCAGGAACGCTCTTAATCAGTAGTCGGAGATCGATGGCAGTCATTGGGAACCCCCACTCAGCGGCCACTTGGAGTGTTGGCGATTTCGTGCTCCTCGGCGGCGGAGAACACTGGCTGACCTCCGGTCTTCCGCGGATGACTTCCTGAGAGTTTGTCAGAAAGGGTCTTTCTTGGAACTCCGAATTGCCTCGCCGCTGCGTTGATTGTCCTGTTGGTATTCTTGACGGCATGTAGGGCAGCTTCCAGAGCTTCAGGGGTATAATTTTGGTATCTATGACCCGGTACAGGGGTGCAGGTGCGTGGCATGTTAAGTAGCAAGAAATAGTAGACAAATAATATGTAGCGCAGAATGGAATACTTCTAGTGCGAATTGAAAGAAGATAACTGTCGCAAACTGTTTATAATGACGGTGATCATGATATCTGTTCATTAAACACTGAACAACAGTTACAGCAAACCTACAATGGCCATTACGTAAGGGGTGGCGAACTCACCCCGTTTTACGGTACCACATAGATTGGGCCTGGACAGAGCAGACAATATAACATTCAGTTGACACAAATATAGGTATTTAAGTTATTGACATAAAAACACATTTTACTAAACATGTGATAGGTTCTTCACATATAATAGAAGCAATAATAGCCGTAAATGGACGCCTTAACATTGCTGAAATTACATTATATTCATCTACTAAATTAAACATCTAGAATGTAGGTCTGTTTGATTTGACCAGTCGATTAGCTAGTTATCAAAACGCAAGTTATTATTATATTCTAGATACTGCATACCAATAAGCAGAAACATACCACTGAATACTTGAGCACTCACGCTTTTCTTTACATGCAGGCAGCTGTACAGGGGTAATGGGACTTCACCATTTTCAATTTTTCTTCTTTGGTCTGTCAAGCGACATTCTTTCCGCTGTGGAAAATAAAATATATGAAGAGCATGTATATCATTGCTTAGCAATTACGTCTGCCGTAATGCTTTCGTTGAAACTAGATATGCATATGCAGAGACACCATTTTGATTAGACATCATCATTAGAGGAATATGATCCTTGATAAGTAGCCAGGTTCGAGTCGCTATGCCATTCTGACTACCGGAATTTACCGTAAGAAAGTCTTTACTCTGAAGACTAAATTTTAGCTTGCAAAACTGTGTATGTCAGCTACTAATATTAATGAACGTAATAAATTGAGACCATATTGTAAATTTAAATTCAATTATGTGCTTGAAAACTTTTTGTAACTATTTACCAAAAGGCGTTCGATAGCGGAAAACATATGTATACGTATTGTACTAAGCATAACAATGTTAGAGCTAAATACTTTCAAATTGTAACGAATTTATGTCCTGATTTTGTAAACCTAACAATAGATGAACACTTTATATTCTTATGTAGCAGTTGTGATACTGAAATACTTAAACTTGTCTGCTGGCTAGTGCATACTTAAGAATAGTATTAATTAAGAATTAAGAATACTGATTATTATTTTGTTTGTTTGTTTTTAATCTACTGTTCGTGTAACATACATCTATTTATCTGATGTGTAGGTTCATTGCAATTGTATGTGACATTTTTTGTACCTAATAAATAATAAATCTATAAATGAAATATAATCATATTTTCTGTTTCCTGCTTTTTATATCTTTTGATCAAAGAATAACCATTAATTTTATTTGAAAATCACGAATGACACTTACATTTGAAAGTAACGTGTCTCCGATCAGATGTCCAAAAAAGTCCGTGAAGCTGATTGGCTGACCCTTTTTCCACTTTTCTATGACGGCGCTGACGTGGCACAACATACTCTGAGGCGTGAGGAGTTCATATGCCCAACTTGTGTCAATGCAATCTTTGAGCTCATTGTTTATATCGCTAAGTGCTTTGAAGGGCCAATCAGGATGCGAATATAGGAATGAAATGTACCTGAAACAGTATTCTCAAAATTATAATACAAAGAAAATTAATATGCTGCGATGTATAGCAAAGATAGTATAGCGATGTTTTTTGTTAATAGCAAATTCTTACATTGCAATATCATTTTTCAAGTATTTGTATTAATAATAATTGTTTTTTGGCTTTTACCAAGTTGAACCAGATAATCCTGCTGTATAGGTGACACAGTCGAGAATCTGGCTATCAGCAAGTGCCTTGAAGACACCAGAAAGTGCAACCATTGCTCGAAAACCACCTCCAGATCCTAGCATACCAATCGTTGGAACCTGAAATACAAAGTTGAAATACCTTTCGAATAAAAAAGAAGTACGCTTTATAATTTTAAATGCTATTTTTGGAAAGTGTGGCACTTCTTTAATACCTTCTTTTGAAAAATTGTAGAAATATGGAAATTTAGGAAATTCTCTAAATATGGACTTTCAAAGCTGTCGTAAATAAATTTTTGTTATATTTTTACTCTGCCCTTACCTCTTCTTCGCGCCTTGGTGCTCTCTCGCCTAATAAAGAAGCCATTGCTTTGTAAACGTGCGCCCGCCTCTTCTTCAGAAACTTGTCTTCTTCTTTGCACAATGTAGGAGTGATCCTTATAGAAGGCTCACTGAAACAGTTGAAACAAATTATTATAATTGATTTTGTGTTCTCTGCCTTGTACCTCTTTTGTCAAATAATAATTTAATAACAATAATAATAATAAATAGTAGTTACTCATGATGGGTCAGACGTTTTTTTGCAGTTTTTAGATAATTTACTATTTTTCAAAATATAGTCAACGACTGGGATACTCACACAGCTTCAATCACATGCATATGAAGCACCACTTGAGCTGTCTGCAAGAAAAATATATTAGTAATAGTGGTAGTACTAGTGCTAGTGTTGTTGGTAGTAGTAGTCGTAGTCGTCGTCGTAGTAGTAGTAGCAGTAATTGCTTCACCTATAATGCCAAAAACGTAATGTCAGTTTAACATAATAATTAACAAATAATTAAATTTTAAAGGAGGATACCTTAGCATCATCAAACTAAACGTATCAAAAGACCGTTTCTTCAATAGTGCAGTATGAAACACAAGCATTTCTGCCTGTTACGAATTTCCCTGAAAAAAGAAAAAGCTGATCCCCTTGAAATAGTGACTTAACCAAATATATGAGGTGTTTAGTATTTGCTTGTTACATCCCAGAATAGGATGTCAAGTACTTGCGTGAGTTGTTGTGTTCTTGTTGTGGTGTGCAGTTGAACATTGACGTCACGTTATTGCTCCATGCTTGTTCTGTTCACGTGGTGTGCTGCATTCTGGGATGGCACAGTACGCTTGAACTTGATATTTGCCCACTATGTACTCCACATTATGCAGTCATTTTCGAGATCAAGTTATTTTAAGTTAAATTTTGTTTACAAACACAATTGCTAACCGACTGACAAAACCTTTTAATTTTCCCCCGAACCTATATAAGCACGTGAGACTCACTGTCAATGGAGGTATCCAATAGTTACCAATACAAATAGAGCGCGGATTTCGTGTCGAAGCCAAGAAAAGCTTAAAAGTATCAGAAAATCTTAGTTGGAACATTTTCTTTCTGCTTTTGTGTAAAAGTGAAACTTCGTAAAGTGTTTTGTAATTGATGTCTCGCCCGCGCGCATGCATACTCACGTGCACGCGCACGAACACAATAGAACTACTATTAAATCAATTTTAGTGCATGAAGTGTAAAAAAGCGCACAAAACGACCATATTTAATCAAGCTGAAAACTATTATATATATATAAATATATATAAGATATGTACATATACGTATATATATATATATATATATATATATATATATATACGTATATGTACATATATATATATATATATATATATATATATATATATATGTATTGCATGTTCACCTCGTAGAAATGTAAAGCTATTTCTCTTATTTCTCCTGCAGCAAAGTCACGAATGTTGATGATCTGTTCCTGCAGACTTTCATCCATCGTGTAATTAGAATCCATAAGACGCACATCTAGGATAATACAGAAGTGACAAGATTGCAAATTGAAGTTTGAGTCATTAGACATCTATCGCCCATAGCAGGTTATAAGAATTATAGAATTTGTTACCTAAATTATTGTGCAACTCGAGTCGGATCCAAGTGACTAAACCTTTTGATACTCTTTTAGACTGATATTATTTTGACAAACTTTGGACGCTTTACATTTACGTTACTTTTTAAATGTCAAGTTCGTACGATGTACCAACACTGGGATTTTTTTAACGACAGAAAGATCGAGAGTGTGTGTGTGTGTGAGAGAGAGAGAGAGAGAGAGAGAGAGAGAGAGAGAGAGAGAGGCAGTGAAGGGGAGAGAGCAAGGGGGGGGGGGTATTTGTTTGTAAGTCCACATGTCATTGGGTAAAAATTTAACGTTTAAACAAGAAGTTTTACATAATTTCATCGTATCTTTATTAGCAGGATCAAAATGAAAGCTGAATGTTTCATTCCAGACAGGATTCACTTCATTGCTGATTATCCGGGTTTGATGTCGACATTCGAGAGAATTCGGCATTTGTAGCACAACGTACGGATCCGGTGTGTCAACTGTAAGCAACAAACACCAACTGTAAAATTATTGTGGTTGCTAACGCTAATATATTCCTTTGTTTAAATGTTCTTTAATTTTTGGGTTACTCGCTTATCAGGTAACTCTACAAATCCCCGCCGTGATACTGTTTGCGTTCTCGTTGGTCATGTAATAATTTTTTGTCATCGCAACAGAACTGGTTAGTATTCTAAACTTTTACAAAAACGGCTATGGCAACGGTAAGTGATCAGAAGAAAATCTATAAGCGAGTAACCAATGTGTGTTCGGACTAGTTCTATTCATTCTGACTGATTATCAATTGTATATTAAGTACTTACAATAGTCGCCCCAGTATCCTTTGGTGATGTTCTCTCCATGAAGAACGGTAACGTTCAGTTTCATGCATGGTTTATGCTGTACCTGTAGTTGGTGGAAGAAAAAATATCTTTAATCACGCTTCGGTGTCTTGACTGTGCTTATTAATTTTATTTAAAATTTTTAATTCTGTGTGCGAAGGAAGAGTTACGAAATTAAAATAGTAGAACACATACACACCAAAACCTAAAAAAAGAGTAAAAACAATACAGGGTTAAAAATAATGGCCAACAGTAAGCAAAAACATGGTGGAGAATATTTTCGCCTCCGTATAGTTGCGTTTGCATTGGATGGATGGAGCATGTGCTTTGTTTTTTTCTTTAGTGTCAGAGTGGATCACGTTTGCCTTGAAATCGTAGTGATCTCCTTTTAAGCGCCAATTTATGCAGGCTTATATGAAAGTTAATCTACAAGGAATGTTATAATTACATTACATTTTGTAACTATTTCACTAATAAGTCCAGTTCAGGCTAGTTAAACATTCAGCAAAAAATAATCACACATCTTTGCAAAAATGAACTAATCTGCTTAGTTATATCAATATTAGCTCTATCCAAAATGTGGGGAAATGTACATTTTTTCATTATTTTATCTTCAGCGAGTAGAAGAAAAATCTGTTAAATTGTTTTTCTTACCTGAAATGTTCGAAATTCGTAGAACCTATACAAAAGAAAGTACAGTTGTTATAATCACAGTTCATTGCTGGAGTTCAGTGTTTTAAGAGTTCTAAGTTTATCTTTTGTATTTTACGAAATGATGTAATTCCAAAAGTTTAAGGAACATCTTAATGCGAGGAATCATAGTAGCGTTAGCATACTACAAGGATTTTACAGGTAGTCTCTAGTTGCTCCCAGCAGACTTTATTTCGGATCCGTGACGTTCTTCTTACAAATACCGAATTCTCTCGATTACCGACCTCTCAAACACGGATAATCACGCTTTCGACGTGCATGGCATTATATGCATTTATAAAAAAATCGAGATTTCAGTTTGCATACCGCGACTAATAAAGTTTCGATGCAACGAAAAGCACTAATCAGGGGGGTATTTTCAATTGAAAGCAGTAAACCATATATACATATAGGCCTATAGTAAGTGTGTTGCATGCGAACGTTTATATTTAATAACACTCAATATAAAAAGAATAACATAACTCATATGTTACCCTAGATGTGTGACTTGCAAAAATTACACAAAACATGATAAAAGTCGTAATAGAATTCCTCGCCATTGTTCATCACCTGGGAAAGTTCAACAAACAACGGCAGCAGAAACCCGACTGACCACAAACTAGGAACGAACACCTAAGTCTGTCTTGAGTTTTCTAACTGTACCTCTTTGCCCGAACTTACCATGCAAAGTCTACAATGTTTTTTGTCAATAGACTATATATATATATATATATATATATATATATATATATATATATATATATATATATATATCAATATTTATTAAATATACATATATCAAAAACATATTAAACTAATATAAGATCATGATTTCTAAGAACGGCCTAGCGTGTAGCGGAGATTTTTTGCCATAAACTGAATTACTATTTTGTAAAGTAAGTTTCTTTGGCATCTTTGCAAAGAGTAAAGTTGAGGTTATGCAAGAAACAAAAAAAATATTTAGCACAGACTCTAGGTAACTGGGAATTGCAGTTTGATCAGGAACAATATTATGAGCAAAGCAGCTTTAGTTAACTTTAAGTCTGCCACAACGTTCCGAACATTTTGCTGCGGTAACAAAAATCCGCAAATAATTGAATTTTGAAACCAAAATTGAAAAGTAGAACAAGCGAAGTTGGAACACAGCCTGGAATTGAACTTGGAACCTTTTACTTACAATGTAGACGTTTTAAAACACTAGACTACCGTGCTTCCTAGCAACAGTTAAAATACGTGTACTGTTCCATCTGTGTTCATTATCCTATTTTACAATATCAAATATTAAGTAGTTGAAAATCATTTCATCGCATTTAAAAAAAATCAAAAGTATTGATCTCCATGGCGTTGATCTCTACGCACCCTCTCACGTAAAGCGATCGCTGTTGGACACCTGAATTAACAATCTTACAAACTCGCCAATTTCCTGTAGATTTGTACTAATTCTTTGAGCATTCTTAGTTTTTATTTTTCACATCTTGTCTATTTATAGAGTGCGAGTTCCCGAAAAATAATTTGTTACTACGAATATAAAAGAAATGACTTCACTTACTTATTTGAAGTCGTGTCGTCGTAAGGCATTGTTTTTGTTATTGCGGATCAACTGGCTGCAGAATTTCTGGTAAAATCACAAGTATAACTACAGTTTGGTGAAAAGAAAGCTTCACGAAGTGAGAAAAACTAGGCCTGGATGTTATTCCAACTACACGATGGGCGTATCATGCACACACACACGTTGGCAAAGTAATAACCCAGAACCAAATTTTGTTTCCGTTTTCATTTCCGTTTTCATTTTCACACTATTCAGTTTATTGAGAAAAGTAAATATATTATCGATAGACGTCTACGAACTGCCAGTTCAACAAAATAAACAAGTTAATGAAAATGAATTTAAAGTGAATAATTTTAAATGGCAAAGATTTTATTGAATCGCAACAGCCAAACTAAGTAGGCCTAATAAATGTATGTAAGTAATATAAGGTAATAATAAAAAAATGATACTAACCAATATTGGACGTAACTTTGCTCAAATTTTAACTGAAAATCTCTGACTCTCTGACTAGCAAAACCAGCTTTGCATATGCTGCCTTCAATGCCAAAAAGTGCTATAAGTCAATGTCTTTAGAGACACAATGAGCAGTAATGGTGGAAGTTTGCCTCTAGTTAAGCATGTTATTGTTTCAAGTAATAGAAAGTTTACAGGAAGGCATCGCCTTAGAATGTGGCAAGTGAGGGAAGCGCATATAGTTTCTGTCACAGGTTACGTTACCCAACTGTTGTACAGTCGGCTAGTTTTATTTTTTGGTACAGCGAGGGTTTTATAATTAACACACACGTGATTTAAGATCGACCACACAATAGTGGCCACCATTTCATAAAATACAATAGCAATACTTGATACTTGCACAACAATTGATTTCGTTCACAGACCATTTTAGTAACAGAAACTGAAAGAAAAACTATTTGTGGCCTTAAAGTTACATAATACATAGTGACGTAGCAAGTGGCGCCCGGTTGCAAAAAACTTCAAGCGCCATACATTTCTAATGTTTTGGTGATTTGTTTCGTGGCTGAATCCACAAATTGTGTGCGTTTTTTGCATCCCTGAGCCAGGCTTTCCTTTTTCGACATGATGGGATAAAGATTAACGATTTTTTTCTGAGAATCACATTGAGTTTGATTTGCGGTACTGCGCCAGAATAAACTCTTCTCTGCATAAGTTGTTCATAAACACGGCAGTCCTTAAAGATTCAGCTCCAGTATTAAAACATACAAAAGTATTAAACATACAAAAGATTATGAAAGATACAGAACACTACAGGTTTATACAATCGGTATTTTAGAGAAATGTCGCTGTTTCTCCCAAAATTATCGATCTGCTGAGTCACGCGCCATACGACACTGGCGGTTAAATAACAACAAAATTAGCCTTTTTTCTATGCTCAATGTAGTAACTAAGTCAGCTACGATGATTTGTGGTTTGGCAATTTTTTGCAGTTTAATTGTTTTCTTAATGTCGGATTAGTAATTAATAATTAACAGTCATTGAATTCTAGACGCCTCTCCCCTTGCAGATTGCCTCCTGTTGCCCATCTTGCTACGCCTCTGACATTACCACTAAAGGTGTTCTGTTACCTTTATTGTGGCGACACTACCTTAAAATGCATTTTTTCAATACACTTACAGTAAATACACACTATTACCAAATCTTTCTAATATCCTAATTATGGCTAGTTTAACTGTTAGTTTAATTATGGGCTTAAGCCTTAGTTTACCGTAAGTTTATTGATCTTATTATAAGGTGACGTTGACTTGAATCCCAGCCCACTAATGGGCAACCTGTCATTTGTACCTGCCAATGTCCAGAGTCTGCTAGCTAACGATTCTTACTTAAAACTTGAAGAATTAATTGAATTAGCGGGTTCATTATACCTGGAAATCCTAGCACTAAGCGAAACATGGCTTAAGCCCGGGCCAATAGTTTAATTATGGTTCAAAACTTTGATGAGCAATGTATGACGGCAGTTGCCTTGTTCATTCTAGAGTAAATGATCTGGAAAGTGACCCAGTTTTGGGCGAAAACGTTTGGTTAAAAATAAGGACACGTGACAAAAAATTATCTTTGCCGTATATGATGGTCCACCAAATCAATCAGCTACTTCTGTTGAAAACTTCATAAAAGCCTTTGATACTAGTCTTGAAAAAGCAATAAAAATTCAACATGACTTGTTAGTTATAGTAGGCGACTTCAATGCAAAAAATGAATTGGTTTGCAGCTGGTGATAATAATAGTAGCGGTACTGTACCGCATGACGTGCTTCTAAATCACATTTTGTTTTAATTTATTGACATGCCAACTCATTACGGCCTCTTGATAACCAGTTGTATATATATCTGTTCTCAACTAAAATGTCTTTGTTGCACAATGTAACAACTCCGATCAGTAATATTACTGTATGTCAATCCACTTAAAATAAATAAAGTTTATATATAATTCTGCTGTGCGTATTTAGATGTTATAAAAAGACTATGACGTGTCATTTGCCGTTTTTGGGAATTGTTTAATGTTTGCCGATTGTTGTAAAGCAGTTGTGAATAACTCTAGTGTGAGCTTATAACACAGTGTGTATTTGCGTCGTTATAACAATCTGGAATTACACAAACTTTGACACTGACAAGGACACTTTTGCTGGATTGCCAAAAATCACTTGTTTGTTACCAACTAATAATTATGGTGAATAACATTATTAAAGGACAGTGAAGTTTGAAAACCGCACCACTGGGTATTAGACTTACTTTCCCTTATGCAACTAAGAAAACCAAAGACATTGGAAATTGTTTCTGTTGTTTCTCTGCTAAGCATGTAAAATTATCACAACTAAAGCGGCATAATAATAAGACATTGCTGAGCCTTTTACTGTTTTGCGTATTTTCTACTCCCTAAACGAGTAAGCTTTATAAATGACAGTGGCCCGCGACACTCAACAGCATCATTTTTTCGTTACAGTTTTTTGTGAACAACATGCATACTTTCTTTTTGTTTACAGCAGTGTTATAGTAACTTTGGTGTAAACGTTGAATTCATATCTTTTTCACGGTCAATCTCATGTTTTATTAACTGCTTGCTGAAAGTATTGTACAGCTTTGCAACATTACCCTTTCGATTTATTTTCAACACTAAACACGTTTCTTCGTAGTTTGGCTTAAACATTATTTATTTGTAGTGGATTTACAAAACAAACTGCATCTGATACAGGTATCTCCATGGTGCAAGTCCCAAGTGCAATAAAAGAATAATGGGCATCACAATTATTATCACGCTTCATTTGATAAAACAATTGGCTCAATTGCACTCAGGAGAGAATGGTTAACCTTATATACGTGAACAGTATAAATACAACATTTTAGTAACATCAGTAATAATAAAATACATTTGGCTGGTCAATCATCTAACAGCAAAGAGTAAGTGACTACATTTTTTGTAGTGTGTTTGTCTTCATCATGTTTTTCTTACAAAGTGTTTATAGCGCAAGAAAATTACCATTTTTCTATACACTCTGCTTGCCACCATCATGTTTACCGTTATTCACCGCCAAGCATTCTGTCCTGACGCATGCTAAAACGTCCAAAGATATCAACTGTCCACCTGCCATCACACGAGAGATTTTTAACTGCTCTCCAAAGTGAGTATCTTTTATAGTTAGAGATGTTCCAAAGAGATCTTTTTGTATGAAATCCACCGTGTGGGCAATTTGTCTTGTGGTTTCTTTGATGGTTGAATTGATTATTTATTTTCAACTCCAGAATTCTGAACTGTACAGAGAAATAGAAGATACGAGAGCGAGAGTGTTGAAATCGTAAATTCACAGCTCACTCTAATACTTTTGTTACTGAAGACTTTTATAAGTTTTGTGAAAACTACTGGAACCTATATTTTTCTTCTTTTGACACCTTCTTCAAAGTCTCAGAGACTACCCAGATATGCATGTACATGTCATCTAGGCTTCATAACATTTTTGTACATTTAATATCAAAATCTTGTTTTCGTTTAACTTTAATTTCATTTCTTGGACATAATCTGGAACAGTTCGTTGGTGATTTCAGTCTCTTCTTTTCATTTCGCCGGAAAAGAAATATCACCTTACTTCATATGGTAACTTGTTTGGATCTAATACAAAGTCATGTCATTGTTGTTTTGCAAGTGAACCTGTTCTATATAACTGTAGATTTCTCCAAAGCAACAGCCAAATTGAAAGAAAATAAAATGGAACTAAGGGAGTCTCCCAGAGGCACGCCAATAAATTGAAAAAAGTTTCTATAATTTGCCTTCGCGTCTAATTTATACTTTGAAATTTTCCAGCAGAATACTAACTGTGGGGATGTTATCATCTTCCAAGATTTTTCTAAGGAGTTTAACATTTTTTCTTTTGACAGTGTCAGAATCTTTCGACAAGTCTAATAAAAGCGGATAGATGACCAAAGTAACAAGGCAGATGCGATATAACATGTCTAATAAAATAAAATAAAATAAAATGCTTAATTACCGTTTGTTTCAAGCATCAAAGACCAAAGTTTTTTTGATATGTAGTTTCTTTATCCGCATAAAGTTTTTATTAGATTTTAATAGAGTCATACTTAAATTCATTCTGTTACGAGGATTATGTTTTTATTGGAGTTTATTATAATTGCTTCATGTAGACAGTTTTTTCTACAGATTTTATGAACAGTTTCTTGTCACCATTTTCACGAAACTTCCAAGAAAATCACATAGGTATTTTCTGCCCTACATTTGCAATGTTATAAGGCTTAGTATCCAAATTATAGCTAGATATGTGAACTTCTTCTATAAATGTTTTCAAAGCTTTAATAGTTTGGCGTCTTTTTTGCACAGCAAAGTTTTTATTCGGTTTTAAGATGTATGAGTAATAATATCAAATATACATGCCAAAAATATAATGTAGATTTTAAACTGATGATATCTAAGCAGAAACAAGCAAGACCACATATTTTTAACAAGGAATGCAACTTAACTGAAAATCAAATATGTAAAATATTTTTGGCCGTTGACATTGTAAACACAATAGAAGCAAGAGATTCTTCTTTTGCGTGTAATTTTTGAGTCTAATTTTGAGTGTAATTTTTTTTTGTAAATATGTAACTGATCAAAATTTGTAAAGATTACTAATGTACGTGTGTCTCTTTTTTCTTATAGATTTTTGAATGAGTTTTGCCTAAATTTGGCATAAATTTGCTACAAATGTATTTTTTTAAACTTTGTTACTGTCCTGCAAATTTTTTCTGCTTATTGTCGTCGTCGTGCTTTCTTTGCAGTTTATTGGCAATATTTTGATATTCGTTTCAGCTAAGCCACATTTGTTCACTTTTTTAAATAATTTCCAACGTTTTCCAACTTTATTACTTGCACTTTCTTTGTTGACTTACCTTGTTACCGTTATTGTTTCTTTACTTTAATTCTTATTGTTATCATATGGTTTCTTGACGCTTTCTACAAGCTTTATGCTTTTGTCACACTTTGTTACTATTTGTTGTCAGCATCAAGCTGTACTGCTAGTCATGTTTACAGTGTTGTACTTTCTTATCAACATCATGGTTTGTTAGCAACACATGAGCATTTTACTCTTTCTCTCTCTCTCTCTCTCTCTCTCTCTCTCTCTCTCTCTCTCTCTCTCTCTCTGTCCTTCATTTTAAACAAGACGACATTTTATTATAGCATAATTTGTCTATACTGAAACACGAACAGATCAGAAGTTGTCTTTTCTTTTATGATAACTTGTATTTAACACGTGGTTATATCTTAATCTAATTTAGATATAAATTTAATATTTTTATTAATTGCATGTATTACAACTAACCAAAATTGTAAGTTGTAGGCGATGTAACGCTGAACTTCTAGACACTGTATGTACGTGCTCTAACCATCTCAGATTAAAATAAACTACATCATATATCAAACAATATCCAAAAAGGTCTGTACACATAAATCGTTTCTTTAGAATGTGTCATTATATCTGTATACATGTAGTTTTAATTTGAATACAGAAGCAATGCCGGGTCTTCGGCATCTTTATTCATAAATTTTCCATCCAATAGATCAGCCATAAATTTTCACCCAAAAGTAATCAGGTACATCATTTAATTATGATTAAAGTAAATCATGATTTAAGCAAAAACACCAAGCAGGTTACACATGTAAATGTAGTTTGGAACGTGATATCCACATACATTACAAGCTTCATTCCTTATATATATCTGGCAGACTTTTCAGATAAACCTGGCATTTGTTTGAAATGTTTTGTAGAATTATGTTGCTAACTACATATACATCTTGGTGGTTTGCTTAAATACACACCTTGCACGTTCAAAAATGAACAAACAAATTACACTCTTGGTCTCGTGGTGTAACATCCGTACATTGAGTTGAGTTTGTCAATGTCACTCTGTCGAAAACCACCGCCCACGTATGGCTGTCCCAAGCTTTGTGTGCAAGACGAATCACCTTTTGCGGTGATGGTAGGCCTTCCGTTTTTAGAAAAGGAATAGCAATCATAATGCATGACTGAGAAGATATCGTAAGTTCCATACAGGTCGATTTGGTCTAATGATTGCTTATCGAAATTATGTTCTTGTCCTGAAAAAAATTGGAAAATAGGCATATAACAAGGCATACGATAACTTAAAATGAAGTAAAGAGTAACATAGTTACATCAAGGTACATAAATTGAAATTTTAGGTTGAAACAATAAAGAAATTAACTGAAAATTTGCCATAATGGCATTACAAAAGTAGATGCACCTAGTTTAGGTATAGGAGAACACTTTGTACATTTACATTAAAGGATACGCTCTTCATGAGTAATGCTTTAAAAATTCGTCTTGAAATTTGTATCACTTACATCTTGTCTTACTGCATACAGAGCTTGCGTTATCAGTAATGCTGTATAAAACATGTAAATCAAATTCCGGAGATAGCCACTAGGCGTAACCATTTTAACGATAAGTCGTTTTAGCTTAAAGTTTGAAATAATCAGAGCATTCATAACACACTGTAAAAATGTAAATGATTTGTACTGTCAATAAGATCAATAATACGTTTTTTTGCTGAGCCAGTGGTACAGACTTGGCATAATGGTACAATGGCATTTTGCCATCTGGCGCAAAACATTTCATCTTTTTAATAATTTCCAATTACATAAGTCTTTCAAACAGGTAACCGTAATGCTAAGTAATATGACTTTGTACGAGAAGTTTTTTGGAGCATACTTTAACATTCCCTTTCTTAACCCTATAAAAAAGCTTTTATACTAACTTAAAGATTACCTACCTGACATGCAGTTCTCCATGTACGTAGTTACATAATAATCACGATCAGTTCTGCTTTGGGTGTGGTAGAACCCTGCTGCGTGCATCATTTCATGGATAGCCGTGGATTTGTACTCGCATCCAGATCCTAGAGACAAATCCTGCTGTCCCCAGCCTAGGCGACCAATGTACGACCAACAGCTACGTGGAAAAGCAAAAACAGTTAACATATTCGTACAGCAGTAGGGGTATTTAACTTAACTTTTCTGGGTCTTATACTTAGTAAAACTAATGGTGGAAAGTGGTTGTTACACAGCATTAGAAAAAGTTTCGTGCCTAGAAAAAGTAGCAAGTAGTTAATTCCGTTTGCTACCTAATAACGGCTATATTTTAAAGTTCAAATGAAGTTTAATGATAAAGTGTTATTTAAACGTAAAAACTAACAAGAAGAACTTGCTTGGTCCGAATCAACTGTGTAAACAATGGCTCACTTTACACAAATCTTCCACGATGTGTATGTTAGCTGGTTAAAAGATAAGATTCTCCATGTTGTTTGTACTGACTTGGTACAGCAAGCTATGGGCTAGTAAACATAATACACTTTTATCGGGTTTCGTAGCTCAATGGTAGCGTGCTGGCTTACCACTCGGGAGGTCGTGAGTTCAACTCTCGGCCGAGTCATACCAAAGATTTGAAAAATAGTGCCGCTGATTCTTCGACCAAGCAAGCAAGTAACGTGCGGGTAATAATAATCAGTATCACTTTGGAAATAAGTATCAAGTTACTTAACTTGTGATCCTTGGACTATGCCTTGAATGAAATTATTATTATTATTATTACTGAGAGCCCATACAATATCATTTTCCCCCTTTCTTAATGTTTGTAACTGTAATTAGTTCTGTTCTTCCCATTGTATTTTGAAAAATAGAAAAAAAACTTGGTATACTATTATAGACGAGTTCACATCAACAAGCTGTTTCCTGAGTAAACTGAGACGGTTTTCTTCCTGTACAAGCTGGTTTGTATACCCTTTGTTTGTTATTTTACAGCGACAACATCACAGTACGAACTGGCCTCGGTATTGGCAGAGTTCGGAAACAAACTGTGTTGGTTGCCTTAATATTTAATACAGAACTGATTTGTAAAGTACAGAAGAATTCGCTTTTTAAAAATAATCATTCTAGGATGTGGATTTTGAAAAGTTTATGTAATGTACAAGGAATTTTTGAAATGGCAATACTTACCCACCACCATTTATAAGTCTAACGTAATTGCTTTCAGATCCTCTCGGTATCCATCTAATGCAGGTGTAATAGTTGTAGTCTGCAACGGCGTCCAAAAAGGCCTGATACTGATTAGAACCTGGTAAGAAGAAAAGTCTATGACCTTAAATAGGCAAACCAAATAACTGTGACGAAAACTCGGCAAAAGTTTTAATTTAACGTCAACCGGGAGAATGTAGTACGACGTTCAGTCAATAGAAACAGCCAGCGCTGTGATACAATGTGCTATGGTGAAACTATTTGGTAGTGTATAAAATAGTTCAAGAGATGCTATCGCAGTCTCAGTCATTATTGGCTGGTTGAAAAACAGACGCTGGACCCCAGATGCTCAAAAAATAGGAAGAGCTTCTAATGTCCGCTGACAAAATTTTTGGCTTCGTCATCCATTGTCAATAATTACGTTATTTTTTGCTTCGAGATGCAGGACGCTTGGTGTATCATAGGCTTTAGAAATAGTACGCTATATTTTAGTTTTGAAATATAAACTGTGTCACCTAGAGAGTTGTCACGCACGTATGGTATTTCTACGTAACCATTCTTTTTGGGCCATCGATACCACTCATTCTTGATGCCACCACGGAGCTGAGCCTGTAAAAAAATCAGCAAAGTAAGTAATTTTCTTTTTCAGTTTTTCAATTAGATAGATAATAGATATATAGATGTCAACTAGTCAGCTTATTGTAATAATTATGGCGCATTCAGACTAATGAGTTATCTGGCTACGTTAACTCGCCAAGTAATTCCCTAGCATGCTCAAACTAGAGAGCAAAACTTGCTGGGACAGCAAGTGTGAACTGACACCCACACCTCTATTCACTGCGAGAAGTGTCGAGAGCAACTCGCCGAGACGTTTGCATTAGACAGTAACTCAACTCGCAGCCTCTCTCGAGGAGTTTGCAATTTTTTACCGACAGTAACTCGCATTGCATTTCACTCTTGCGAATTTGCTGTCAGAGAGAACGTGCCGTTAGCAAGGTATTTGTAAGAAAAGCTGCTCACATCATCTGGTATTAACATGTCTCCTTCCACCAATGTCCCTGGTGCCCCTCGGTATCCTACAAGAAGAAAGACAAATGGGTAAGCTTAAACCAAGTTTCATTCATGAACATCTGCGTAAAATAAAAGAGTTTATGCCTGCCTATTATTAATTACAAAATTTAGTTTAGTCTAATCTCTGGCTTACTGAACATTTCAGAGCCAATTTCCCAACATTCACCAAAATTAGACTAACAGTGTAAATAAAATGGTGATATTTATAATTGCGTTATAACAGCAGAACTTTAAAGAAAAGGACATGCCATTTAGCATGTTGGGTTGGTCTTACTTCTGTCATTTAAACTTAGGAAAATACAACAAAGAAATTTAAAAGAAACTGTTTATAAAGCATAAAATTCGTTTATAGCACCACTGAATAAAAATTTTCAAACGCGGTGGTAGCCGCCATTCACTTGAAAATTATGAGGTAACTAGTGGACCTCGTGATTTTCGTAAGTACATTGTGACTTTTCGAAAGTGTGCGCTTGTTAAAATAATTCAAACTTCTACCGCTTAACTAATGCAAAAATGTAAAAATGTTTATGTAAAAATTTGAAAAAATCAATTTTTTGCAAAAACTTATTATATTATACTTTACACGGAACTTTCCTTCTGTCGATGAATGACGTCATTGGTGGAAAAGTGAACATTTAAAATGGAGCACTCAGGCGTGAAATAATTGTAACTTTAAACTGATTTTACTAATTACACATAATTTTACTAATTTTACTAAGCATAGCGCATACTAAATCCTTCTAACATTTTTGCCGAACATCGAAATAAGCCTAACTTCCCAGAAGGCTTGGCCTTGCGTTTAACGATATAGCGCAAAGAACAAAATGCAGTTTCAGGCTAAGATTTATAATACTTAGGTATTTAGGAAGAGTTTTATATACATATATATATATATATATATATATATATATATATATATATATAATATAAACTTACTCAGATTAGTTTTGATAATATGTTCCATTAGACCTTCTTCTCTAGCGAAGGCAACGCTGAGGCATAAAAATAAGATTGCTAGCAGCTTCATTGTGGCAGTTTACCGTAAGTCTTGAAACAGTAAGGCTCTAGTTCTAGACACTGTCCGGAAGCTTCATATCCCATCTTATATAGTGAAAGGTTTATTTGTTTTCTTATCCGTCCAAGGCTGACTAGGTGAACGCCAGTGGAACGTATGATGCACGATTTTTGATAGAGTGCCAGATTCAGCCATCTTGCATCTAAAATAATTAGAGTTGCAGCAACTTGACCTCTGTGTAAGTTACAAGGACTATAATTAAATGTAGTCCTAATTAACAGGTACTCCAATAGCTTGTCATTACAAACGTGCGAGTTACTTAATTCTGACTTTCTGCAAATAATTATAACAAACAATATCTTGAAGAGCAACTGCGTGTGTAACGGTGTAATCCTCTACATCTGTTACTTATTTACGTTGTCTTATCCTTATTTGTTTCTGATGATTTCATTGTTGATTTCGTGTGGACCAAGTGCTGCAAGTCGCACGTCATGGGGTGTTTGCACAAGTATAGGTGACAATATCTATGACGCTCTTTACCCAAATACAAGAAACTTTACAAATAGGCGCAATTTTAATAAACGAAACAACTCTTGAAAATTGTGCAAAATAGTATTTTGAAACTCGATAGATAACAAAGGCCCAAGACTGCTATTTCGTTAATAAATTTAGTATAGACGGCAACACTTGAGCTGTAAACAGTGCCTGGTAATCGGGCACTATACTATGACAACTACCTATGTCTTAATAATCAATCAATAATTCTGTTACAAGAAGGAAAAGTTATGTGTGCGATGCTTTTAAACAGTTATTTGCTTACTAGCCAAACCTCGTAAAAATTTTGCGCATAAACCCGCAATAATAAACCAAACCATATCCACCACACCACATCACACCACATCACCCACAGTACTACCAACGTCATCCACATCACATCACACCACACCACACCCACAACACCACACCACACCATACCCACAAGGCTACACCAACATTACCTACAACACACAGCTCTACACCACACCATACCAAACGCACTATACCACACCCTCACCCACCACACCACACCATCCACAACATCACATTGTGATCATGATGACGATGACGGTTACGATGATTATGACGACGACAATGATGACACCTACAATGCCAGCACCACCTGCGCAGCAGTATAGTGAAACCATTTTGTCCAAGGTTGAAACCGTGTACTATGACAGATGGTATTAGACGCATTCACCAATGATCAATAATGCTTCTATATTCTACATAGTGTTTAGAAAGTGCTACTTTTGATCGTAATAGACTAATATTATAAAACTTCCATTCTAACAGTCAGCAGTAGCCTTTTACTGAAGCAAAATTATAGGCAGGGCACAATGGAATGACGTCAGAACAATGGTTTTGTGTCAGCAATTTTCCAAGCAAGAATCGCCTAAAACGGAACCTCCAATCAACTCGTCACAGTTTCTCTTGGTAGAGTAGAGGCGCGTCGCCAAGTTCCTCCTCTTTCAAGAGAGTTATAAATCTACTTTCAAGAGCCTGACCAGGCGTTCTTTCTGCATGGGATTCTTTCGAAATTTCGAAAAAATCGAGAGTTGTGTCCGGGAAAACGCCGGTTGCGGGAAACCGTGGCCTTCACACGAATTCTAAATACGCCTATAGCACCCGCTGTCGAACGGGCTATCCAACTATTATAGACACCACGCCTGGAAAGTTCCCGTTCTCCAGAAATAAGAGGTGTAAGTTTGGTACTCACTTTTTTAAGTACTCTCTAAATCGCCCTATACATTGGCTACAAGTTAGTTATAAACATGTTAGAAATTGTTATCACATGGGAAAAGACGTGTTCCAACCATTTCATGTGCCAGACAGGTCTTTCCCAAGGATCAGCTTCCTGTCTACATTCTTATATTACCATATGCATTTAGATGATTCGTAGTTAAGGAGGCGAGTGATTCACTTGCCTTTAAAGTTATTCATTGCAATTAAGCTACAGAAGTATACGTTCCTACTATATATGGAATACTTCTTAACTAGCTTTAAGTAGAATAATATAAAATTATAGTCCAATCGGAAAGATGTTTCCGACAATTGTTTTGAGATATACTCTAACATTGGGTCAGGTTTTCCCGTAACATTTAGTGGAGGCCCTTATGTATTCCAGCTCGATTTTTAATGTAATTCTGCTTTGCGTATTTAGATGTTATTAAAAAGACTATCACATGCCATTTGTTTTTATTGGGAATTGTTTTAATGTTTGCCAATTGTTACACAACAGTTGTGAATTAGACATATAAAGCCTCCTGTATGAGCTCATAAGATTTTAACTAATACTGAGCTATCATCCATGAAACAGTCAATTATATGAATAGTCATGAAATGTCCACGTTATTAGGATGATAGACTGACACTTTTTAATAATACTGAAAATTTCGTTCCTGCATTTTCTGCCATACAAAACGACAATAGTAAATTTATTTTTATAATCAGTAGTCAAGATATCGAATTACGCATGATTATTGTAGTTTTTCTGGAATCAACCTTTCAGACTAGGAATCACTTATAGTCTAAATAAAATCTACATACAACTGCGTAAAGAGTTATTAATACTATTTTATGTAACATTGTTGTGAAAACAATTATTAATATTTGTATGAATTAATTGTAAGTTGTTTCTTGTCACAGAAGCAGAATCTTACATTTTACGTTTACGCAGTCAAAAACGTTAGTTTATTCATTTGAAATTTCATCCACATCGCTTGGATAATCCACACCCTACATTTCATATATTATCGCGCAGACTTATTTAGAATTTTGTAATAATTATTCATTTTAATCACGTAACTTCAATTGTGTTTTGTACCCATGTATTTTATGTACTTAATGAAATAGACATAGCTAGAGGATAGGTTATAAAAAAGCATGACTTTATTTTTTATTTCTGAAAGTAATTTGTAACAGGAATGACGAAGGGTTACGTAGCTTATAGTAGTAGTGTCCCCGTTTGACGCAGAAACTATTTTGCAATTTTTGAAATTGTTTTAAAAATTACACACTTCACTACTTCGTTTACTGTGCAGCTAACATGTCAAAGACCAAGATACAACAAAAATTGGTGGTTTTTGTGTTATAAAATTTATAGGACGAAATATATGCAGCGCAAAATATTCAAGCAAGCAGTGATATTAACTGTCGTTTTTCTTTTTAGCAAATAAATATGATACGTTGGTTGACATTAAATAAATTGTATTATATTACACTTAAATTGTTGTTTTGTCGTTGTCCAAACAATACGCCTTCTCTTTTTTCCGTCTCTTTGCCTTGCGAGTTTTTGATGTTTCTTCCCTTTTCTTTTCTTCCCTCTTGAGGCGTTTTCCCACGGCTCTGAGTTCCTGCCTAAAGGAGCGTTTATGTAGTATCCAAAAACCACTTTAAACTGAGCTTTTCATGCAAGAATGCAGGGTTATTTCATGGCGTAGGTGTTGTTTCTTGAGCGTCATACCACACATCTTTGCATTCGTCTCTCAGTTTATGTGTTTGTCTCATTATTCTCGTTAACATGCTAACTTTATCCGATAATGCACAACTTGTTCTCTTAGCATTTGCCAAAACGCTGTCCACCGTTTTACGAAAGTGTTCCGTATGTGATGACTCTGCGTCAGTTTCTTCATTTTGTAAGCTGATTATATAGGAAGCCAAGTCTTTTTCTCTGGTTTTACTTTTGCATTTGATGCTAGTGAGAGAACGCAGTAGAAGTGGTTGTTTGGGTGGATAGCGGCGTCTTCTTTCAACAGCTTCCGCCATGATGTCCTTAATTAATTCCACCTGAATAATAAAAGCAAATGCTTAAATAATAAAAAAATGGCCCGTAATAAAAACAAAAGCATATTTAATATACGTAATAGCCTAGAACAATAATTGGCGCAAATTAATTGTTATAATTTTAATGTCAAGATTATTATTAATAACGACGCAAACCCACAATTAATTAAACTTTGACATCAAACTTTAAAGACAGGAAATACGGCCTAGATATGAAACAGGGACCTTGTAAGCAGAAGTTGTGCAGATAAAATCCAGGCTGCATTTTAACTTTTTTACATTTCATATTATTTCCAGGTTGAATCCAAATTTCGTTCTTTGTGCATTTGTACCATCATCAGAATTGCCGCAAACACGGTTAAGAAATATTATTACAGGAGTAAAAAGTAATGTTGCGAGAAAGACAAGTTTTGCAGAAGATTCATTATGACTGAATAAATGCAAATAATTTAATTGAACTAGATTACCCAAAAACATAACTGCTATTTTGGTACTTTTTCCTATTCGGTGGCTCGTTTTATTTAAAGACGGGGATGGTTTTATAAAAAAAACTTACACAGTATAACGTGTTGAATTCCGTTAACTTTGAGAGTCTATCAAAAGCTTCGTGTGAATAAGTGAATGTGTATGTGGAAAATGGTGTCTCTGGATCATCAAATAGATCAAAGTCTGCAAAGTCTTTCTCCTCGCGAGTGTTTCGTGGAAAGCCTAAAGTGCAAGAAGCCACAATTATTTTGAACCTTTGACTTCGTCCGTACTCATCGTTTCCTTACTGGATGATGCATACAAACAGTCTGTTGTATTGTTGAACAGACAATCTTGCTTAATTTGAAAGTCAAGTAGTCACATGACTCATAATTAGAAACGACTGAGTTAATAACCACAAGGAAATAACTAGAAATTTAAAGATTTTCTGCATTTATCAACAGCTATATATATCCCAATTTACTACTTTTTCAAGAAAGAAATTGTTAACTCAATAATGATATTGATCGGCTTTTTCAAGAGCCTCTCTTTATTTTTAAAATTTTATAAAAGCTAATAACAATTACAACAGGAACAAAAATTGGTTTCATATATACATATATGTCTGTGTGTTTGATTTTCAATTCTAATTTGATTTTCAGTTCTTCTTGCAGCAAATTAACTAACGACGTTCATCTTGTGGTACTAACTCTTATTCAGTAATTGAGATTTTTCGAGTCTACTCTAACACTTCGACGTCCCGCGTAATTTTCGTTTACTGTCACGTTACCTCTGGAGCAGAAATGTAAAATCGCTGCATGGCTATTATAACAAAGAGAGTAGCATGTTTAAATTAGAAATTGCAACAGAATACTTAGGAAGACAAGTAAGGTGCCACAAAAGTTCTCATGAATCGTAAACTCATGAGAGTTTATATATATATATATATATACATACCTGGTTTAATATATCTGCGAAACTCGATATTGACTAAAGGGAAGTGGAGAACTGTTGGAACTTTTGGATTGCTCTCATCTCTAAAAACATACACCTCGTTCATGCCTTCCCTGTCAAACACTGATGTATCAATAGGAGGAAATGGAATGGAGTTTCTTTGAGCCCACATTTCAGCCAATTTTAGCTCCTAAAGGCAAAAGTCGAACAAACTTGCAGTTATTACAGCATTTTTTGGCGGGAAATCAAAACTGAAAGAGATAAAAACGTGAAAAACGTCAAAATGAACCTGAATTCAAGTAACTAGTTTTCTGATGTTTAAGCAACGTTATATCTCACGTAGATTATTCACTGAAATCTGGTCTTTTGTGACTGGATTAGTGGTTCATTGTAGAGTTTGATAACTAAGTCACATATATAATAAAAAATAATAGCGTTATAGTAATATATATATATAGTAATAAACACATATAATAAAAAAAATCACAGTGCTATAGTTTCACAAACTAGAGAAATTTCTGAATAATTTTTCAATTCGAAATTAGTTTTTATTTTATAACAAAGTTTTACGTTTCAAGAGTTTCAAGAGTTTATTCATTTCCACATTGCATCTTACAATTATCATTAAAATACAGATAATTATCCATTTAAGTAAATATAAATATAAATATAAATAAATGCAGTATTATCGAGACATTACAAAATGCAGCATATACATGTGCAAATTACATTACAGAATAATTTTGATGCATACAGTTTGCGCCTAAAAGCATAGCTTGACAGGCCAAACTGTACGTGGAAATCTTAAAAAAAAGATTAATAATTGAAATAATGAATAACGATAATATATACATAAAAGTGGGGGGGGGGGTGAATGAAAGATGAAATGGAGCGAGAACTAAGAAAAACTGTGATCATGATTATAAAGTGTTCAGTAACCTGTTGAGCATAGTCACGTTATATTAAGATTACTGTGGAAAAAGAGTGCAGGTTATTACCATTATCAAATTGTGTTACTCTTAATACTTTTGAAATATTTCTTTTCTGACGGTTTTTTAAAAGTTGAAAGGGAGTGACTACATTTCGAATTGCGGCTTAGTCTGTTCCATAGGACTGGTCCCATATAGCTAATGAACTGTTTTGCCATATTTGTTCTACAACGTCTTCATTCATTATATATTCATTATGGTATATATTCATTATGTCTGGTATTGTATTTTTTTACATTTATCTTGACTGGATTTTCAAAAAAAGTTGTTGGAAATAAGTTGTTGTTGGTTCTATACATGTATATACATCCATTAAAATTAATAACATCATCCAGAAGTAATATTTGACATTGCTTAAAATGTGTAGTAGTAATTGTGCTCCTTTTGTCTAGTTTGAAGATGACACGTAAAAATTTTCGTTGTAAAACTCTAAAGCATTCTAAATTTGTAGTATAAGTAAAGCCCCATAATGTTGTGCAGTAATTTAAATATGATAATATTAAACTGTTGTATAATGTTAGAAGATGTTCGGTGTTCAGAAAGTTTTTAATATATGAGATAATACCTATATTTTTTGATATTTTCAATCTGACGCTTAAACGTCATACGTTTCTATTATTCTACACGAAATTATATACAGCTGCTTATTCATATTATCGAATAAGCAGTTGTATATAATTATTGCTACTGCTGCACATTACCGCACAGTTACTTAGTATTACATTACAATTTGCTTAAGAGGTTATTCTGAAAAGCCTTTGCTGTGTATAATAGCCTACTGTAATTATTATGAAACAAGAGCCTCTTTTGCACACAAAGAAGCTACACGACGCGTCCAGAATCTTCTTCAATCGTTCCACACTTTTAATGATTTTTTCCACTTGTACGCTTATTTACACTACATGTTGATATATGGACTTATTTTGCCTTTGCGTCATTGCTCTGTTAGAGCCAGAGATGGAAGGTAGTCCCGAGAATCGTAGACGGATCAGCCGCGTAGTTAATTAAGGAACGAGTATATGTTGTGCTTACACAAAAAATAGATTCAGGTTATATAGAGCTTTCTGAGACCTCTTACAGGATGTAATCACGGAAAATCCAGTACCCGTACTGGTTTTTCTGACTGTGTGGCTGTGACATTACATCCGTATCTAAAAAGTCCAGAATATTTTCTGCCTAGTAGTAGCTAGATTTTTGTTTAATCGAACCAGTCTTTGGGCCACGAAATTCTTCCTGGAGCTAAAAGTATATTGCATAAATATAATATAATGTAGTGTAATACAATACAATGCAATGTGACGCAATGTAACGCAATGTGATGCGATGCGATGCAATACGATACGATACAATACGATAAATAGAAAACAGTGCGGTATGGTACGGTACAGTACAGTACAGTACAGTACAGTACAGTACAGTACAGTACAGTACAGCACAGCACAGCACAGCACAGCACAGCACAGCACAGCACAGCACAGCACAGCACAGCACAGCACAGCACAGCACAGCACAGCACAGCACAGCACAGCACAGCACAGCACAGCACAGCACAGCACAGCACAGCACAGCACAGTACAGTACAGTACAGTACAGTACAGTACAGTACAGTACAGTACAGTACAGTACAGTACAGTACAGTACAGTACAGTACAGTACAGTACAGTACAATACAATGTAATGCAATGCAATGCAACGCAAAACAATACAATGCAATGCAATGCAATGCAATGCAATGCAATGCAATGCAATGCAATGCAATGCAATGCAATGCAATATAAGACAACACAACACAGTACAATACAATATAATGTAATATAATGTTAGCCCGTTTACCTTGAAAGGAGGAGTTGAGTCGCTTGGTCGAGCAGAGAAGTCAAACGACAGGAATACATCAACTCCTCTCTGTGGCCTCAACAACAATGGATACGGTGAATTGAACGAAAGACCACTATCCACTAAGTAAAGCCTTTTTATATCTGTCGGCACAGGTTCGTGTATTTTGCTAAATATATCTGAAAATTAAATTATTCATGTTCATTGTAACTGTTTAAACAACACGTATGTGTGGATTACATAGTTCCTTACCACAATCCAAAGTACAACCTAACTGTTTATCCTGCGTTTGTATTGTTAATTCACTGACGACCATACATTAAGGTCAATTGAAAGAAAAAACATCAAAATATTCTAAACACAAACAAAGGCGTTAAAAATCACGGGATAGATTAACTTTCAAAGACAAGATTGCACCTGGACTGTCTATGTCGTTCGTGGTGTAAGCAGAGAATGGAGAAAATGGATAAACTTGATTTAGAGACAATCCTCTCATGAAATTGTGGATCATTCCTGCTCTGCCAGATCTAGAACTCAACACCGGGAAGTTTGCACTGGTGAACGCTGCTTCTAGCATTGAAGCCCAAAAACTTTTTCGTTGTTTTTGAGAGATTGATGACTTTTGTCCGTGCGTCTTGTCAGCTTTTCTGCGCGTCTCTTTGTCACTATCATTATCATCCTCTGTATCACTGCTTTCGTTTTCTGATTTAAATTCTTCGGACGAAATATGCTTTTCTAAACGAAAGAAAACAGTTTTTATATTATTATATTATATTATAAATATAATTCATCCCAGTAGATTCCTTCCTTGGCAATTTTAACCTTATTTATCATAATTCTTATTTCACTGGCTAGCAAATTAAATTGGCTTGATTAAGTGAATAGCTAGTCAGTTAATTTTAATCATGTTTGGCGGCATGAATTATAAGGTCCATAAAACTTTGTGGTAAAAGAAATGATGATACGTTATGTAGAAACGCTTTTATTCCTAATAAAACCTTATCAACATCATTATTTATGATTAATAGACATACAGTAAATGATAATGTATATAACTTTTTTGTACCCATTTCATTCCGCATTAGCTCAACGGGGTCTTTCTTTCTGGTGTCTTTACTGTTGTGTAATAGTCTTTTGAACAATATGCAAAACGCACTTCCCCACACACCTAATATAAATTTAATATGCTAACACACGTTATAAGCACAACATATTGGAATTTGTCAGGCCACTAAAACGTAATTTTCATTGCGTTAATATGAAAAATGTCTCTACATTTTTGCCAGCAAAATGAATGTTGCCGAAGAAGCCTATTGCCAAAAATTAGGAAAGTTGTCTGTTACAGTTATTATTATTATTATTATTATTATTATTATTATTATTATTATTATTATTATTATTATTATTATTATTATTATTATTATTATTATTATTATTATTATTATTATTATTATTATTATTATTATTACTATTGTTATTCTTATTACTATTATTAGTTTATTACAGAAAATGAACGTTACAATTACATTCAAAAATAAAATATGTAAACACGTAATATCCAACCTTGTAAAAAATGCAATGGAGGCTCTTCGTGTTGCTTCACTAGAGAACCCATGAAGAATTTGCTACCAAAATAGCGTGCATCCAAAAACGTTCCATACTTGGGCATCCCCACCTCAAACGGGGAAAATTCAATCCATTCTTTAAGAAAACAACGGATCGTCAAAATGATACAAAATGTTCATGCAAGCTTTAATGTTATAAGTATATGAAACTGAAGGCAATCGAAGTTAATTCCTGGCAAATATAAGTTAATCGGTCCGGTCTTTTTGTGAGACTTTAGCCCAAGACTTAATCTTTAGCTAATGGCTGAAATTTAACTAATAAACTTAAAATTTTCTCTTCTTGTAATACTACATTTCGCAGTTAATCGGTACAGAACTGACCCGCTAGAGGTCAAAAAGCCACGTATCAAAAATGCCTATGCGTCTCCAAAATCGTACACGATATATAGATGGCAAAATTTTATAGAGAAGCTGAGCATGGCCACTCCTCGGAGTGACTAAATGGACTAAATGTTGTGGTTAATCGAAGCATTAATAACTCTGCTACAGGTCAAAGGTCATTTTCCCAAAATTAACAAAATTTATCGTTTATATTGAGTACACATATGAAACTATATTGGAGCTTTCACTGGTATACATATGCCACATTATTCTAGTTATTTTACGTTTGACCTTATAGTTGGACTCAATTCACTCAATTCATAAAAGCCGTAGCCAGCAAAGACAACAATGTTCCTCGACTAGTTTTAACATTATGTATGCAGCAAAACTATAATAATAAATCGTTTACCATGAAATACTCTAGCATCCACACTCTTCTTTACATGTAAGCAGCAGTACATGGGAAAAGGAGCAACACCATTTTTTATCTTTTGCCTTTGATCAGTCAATCGACATTGGTTTCTCTGTTAAATATAACAAACTTCTCAGCCATTCACAATAGCAATTCAAATTGTGTTAATTTTGGGTGCTTCAATGAATCACTATTTTTTTTAAAAAAAAATATATGTAAAGCTCTCATTGGTCACAGTTGTATGTGAAACAAAAATTGGCGAACAATAGAATGCCAGAATTGGTTGAAACGGGCTACCATATCATGTGAGGAAGGTTACGGTAACCTAACTCACCCAGTGCCTAGGGTAAGTTGAACATTTTCACTCTATTTTCTCAAAAGCAAGAATTAAATGTATTTTTTGATAATATTAATTGCACACTAGCTACAGCCAAGTAATGCTGGCGTTATGCAGACATCTCACCGCACTCTCCCTTACATGCACTTACGTCTTTCAGTAACGTATCACCAATGAGATGTCCAAAGAAGTCAGTGAAGCTGATAGGTTGACCTTTTCTCTTCTTTTCCATGACAGTGTTGACATAACTGAGCATGTTCTGAGGTGTCAGTAGTTTACCAGCCCAGCTTGTATCAATAGAATGCTTGACTTCACAATTTATGTCACCTGGTGATTTGTGAGGCCAATTTGGATGTGAGTACAATGTGGAAATGTACCTAGAAAATAGATGTATTAATAATGTGGTTTACTGCTCTTCATTTATACCACTTACAGAGATTATTTATAACCAGTAATCTTAAGCTTTGAGATTATTGGCTAGGGTTCAATTAAAACCACTGAACTGTACTGAACTGTGCTTATTACATAGTATTTACATGTATGATATGGTATTTTTATAGAATAATATCCAAATTAGCCCGGCCGGTTACTATATTAGTGTATGGTCCAGATTTACTTGAATAATTTTTATAGAAGATCTTTACAAAATTAATGTATTAGCTATAGAAAATGTTGATGAGTTCTGTAACTTGAACAGAAGTCGAAATTTTCATATTAATCGCCACATTCAGTGGTGAACGTCCTGTAAATTATGTGCAATTTGTGGAGCTCTAGTTTGCAGAAGATCAATATTCCAATAACATTATCTTTCAGTGAGTCTATCAGCCAATTCCTCCTTGAAAAAACTTCAAATTTTGCTTAACAAAAAACTAAAAACCCAATTGTTTAACTGATATTGTTTAATATGTACATAACAATAAACGTACTGATATTTCGTATACATGTTTATTGTTGTATGAACATTTAAACAATGTTTATCAATATACATTTCATTAGTTTATCACGTATAAACGCTTTCATTTTAATACTTGACTTGCAACAACTCTACAACAACTCTTGACTTACAACAACAACATGTTAAGTAATTCTTGCATAAAATCAAAACACTTAGGATTTTCTTACAACAAGACAAAATCAGAATAGTTTTCATATACCATGCTGAGCCAGATAACCCAGCTGTATAGGTGACACAGTCGAGAATCTGGCTATCAGCAAGTGCCTTGAAGACACCAGCAAGTGCAACCATTGCTCGAAAACCACCTCCAGATCCTAACACACCAATCGTTGGAACCTGAAAGTTAATACTTTTGATTGAGATAAAATTTCACCAGAACTAGTAATGTGGAACAATAATGTTCTGGAAATTACATGTTTGACAGTGTCTTTCGTTGTGATGATCAAACCAGATGGGCAACAAAATAATAAATGATCTGGTGTCTGAGGGGACAGTCAGCATAGAGTGATGAGAAGACCTCGACAAATAATGTCGAGCCAAAGGAAGAGGAGGCATTTTATATTAGAGTTTGCGGATCAATCAACAGATGTCATATTTTTACGACAGGACAAAAGTACAGTTACTGCATTTTTGGATTTGGTGAAAGATGACTACATTGTGAAAACGTTAACTAACCGTTAGGATACCTTTTTAGGTAACTTTTTAGATAACTATTTAGACTTCTAAGATATTCTTGTTTACGTATATTTACAAGTTATCATTAGTTTATTTATGTACTAAACTTATAGAAAGCTAATGAACAACAATGGTGGTGTAAAACTTAATTGTAATTCAAATCTGATCATTACAGCAATTTGGTAAAACTTTACAATACATAAACATTTTGTATATATTTTGTACATTCCAACGTATTTGTTTATACGTATGCATTTGTTTATTTGTATATAATTTCTACAGTTACTTTTATTTTTATGTAATTGTATTTCTATATATCCATTATATATATATATATATATATATATATATATATATGTGTGCCATTCATATCTGTACATGGTTTCATTTTAATACTGATGTTTTGAGCCGCAATAAAGGCGCAATAAAAAATTTATCATCATCATTACCATTCTCATCGCTACTCATCTGGGTGTTGTTCTTGTTGTTCTTTCTTGGGGATCAGCTTTCGAAATAAAGCCTAAGGCTCTACGAATTAGCAACGGGTGTAACGAAAGTTCACATGAATTTATTAGAACAAATTCCGCATTGACAAACGGAGCTTGATTTGCAATTTTTTCAAAAAAGTTAATTGAGGCTCCGCCAATTCGCAATGCATCGCCATGAAACTTATAATATTATACTAGAACGTGTTCTGTATCGACTGACGGAGTCGAACTTTCGATTCTCTATTTCAAGTTGAAGATCTCGGCGAACACCGTTTTCAAAAAAGCAACGAATCCTAACTCTCGGCTAATTCGCAACGGACCGTCATGTGACTTTATAAAAGTATACTAGAACAAATTCCACTCGATTGGTGAAGTCGGATTTTTGATCTAATATCTTGAATTTTAAAAACAGCAATGATATCGTTTACGATAAAAGTTGAAAGTTCTATAAATTTGTAATGGATTTTCTAGTATAAGAAATACTAGAACAAAACGATGGAATGAGTCGGATTTTCGATTTACCATCTCAAATTTAAGATGGTGGCATTGATGTGATGTCTAATACACGCTCTTGTTTATTTTAACAAAGTGTAACCTTTAGTTGTTCTTATTAAATTAACTTGTTTGTCGTTTGAGCAATATGATCAAAAGTCTGACCCTTTCTGTGTTTTCTCCCATACTCCAGCTGTTATTAAACCCAGTCTTCTAGTCAAATGTACCTCAACTCTTGATAACTTTGTTTCTTGTTCTGAATTGATGGCGAGGCGATTCAGGCACATTTTAAAATCATAACTCAATTATGCTTTAAATATATTTTACTATATATACATATATAGTAAAATATATTTATAATATATTTAAATAATATATAATATAATATATATATATGATATATATACACATACAATTACTAAAATGTTTATTATATACTTATATTAGATTAGGAACTTCATAACTGGCCAAGGTTTTTAAACAACTGACTCTAACTGAGAGCGCTGACCATTTTAAATTCAAGTACAAAAAATATTTATATTACTACTATATTTTATTTTTCTACAAAGAAGGAAAACTAATACTTCAAAATTTTTTTGTTATACCAAATACATTATACTTATGTGAGAGTTTTGAGTCCAAATAAATATACCTCAGCAATACTCAAGTCTGAGTGGAAGCCCAAGCCCCAAAAACATTCTTGTTCAACCTGACAAACTACTCGTGGAAGCATTATTTTTGAAGGATCTTGTATACTGTATAGTACACAGTGAATAGTTATTACTGACCCAAAGGTGTTAACTCATGATCGACACTCACCTCTTCCTCATTGCGTGGTGCCCTGTTGCCAAGCAGAGTAACCATTGCTTTATAAACGCATTTTCTACGCTGCTCCAAAAACTCTTTTTCTTCAGTACTCAGAGCAAGACTGAATCTCAGATCTGGTTTGCTGAAATAGCAATGTATCATTAAGGGACAAATGATAAAGCTTGGATAAAGGCTATTTTCACAACTAAGTGAAAAATTCATTTCTCTGTCAGAAGTTGAGCTTACTATTTTTAACATAAGTACAAGTATGTTAAGGATGTTTGTAATTCTGCATAATGGCAGAGGTCGCTCTCTATCTCCTTTTGTCTTCTCTAGCTTGCTGACATGTAAACGCAATGTATCAGTAATCCTGAATGGGAAACAACATTTTCACTGTTTTGGTTACTCCGAACTGCACGGTGTTTAATTGAAAATATCAATGTATGTAGTTATAATGTATAAAAAAATGTTAAGCTACGTATGAGTTTTTGGGTATTTGCAGTTCAGTCATCAGAGTCACTTATGTCGTTTTGTTATATTTGCTACACACATAAAGATAAATAAAAAATATAAATCAAAAGTAATTATAGAAGCAGCCGTGTTTTTGCATACAGCATTACTTACTCGATTAGAAGTTGTAGCTCAATTTCTACTTGGGATGTCTGAAAAAAAGAAATGTTAAAAATACGTTTAACGCAAAAAGTTTTAACATGAGTTAATGATAGCATTTAATCCTGCGTTAGAAAACCTTTCGCACAATAACTAGGATACAATATGCTTAATAGCTTTCGTAAAGCAGTTTCTAATCCAGTCGTTATTAATAATGTCAGTAATCAAAGTAAGATATTACTAATCAAACACTGAAGTTTTTTGGCAGACTTATAAACGTTATACGTGCTATTATCGATAAAGTTAGTTTGCGAAAAAATAAACCATTTATTATTACCTTATAAAACTGTAGAACCATTTTCTTCGTGTGACCCAAGACGAAATCGCGAAAGCTTATGGTTTGCTTTCCCAGGCTTTGGTCCAAAGTATAATTAGAGTCCATAAGATGAACATCTGCAAAAACAGCGTGATCGATGATCGTTCGCTAATTAAGGATAAGATGAGAAAGTATAAATAAGTGATTTATTTATTGTACATGTTATGGGCTACGAGTCGAGCATAGTTGCACGACATTGTACAGTCGAGAAATAGATGTGGCAGAGTGAATTTATGGACGTACGTTAGATGCATTAGAAATCTCTTATGGAGTTTGAGGGAATAAGTTTAGAGGCTAAACAACAGTAATTGTGCAAATTAACTTATACATTCAAATACTATCCTTTCACTCAAAACGTGTTGAAAGTGGATTCAAAATATTACATTTCGTCACAGAATTCTGCAATAAAGCTCTTTACAATTCATAATATTATTAGATCATCTATTAAAAAATTCAACATGACATAGTTTATCAATCAAAAACAAGCATAAGAAAAGTGCGTTATATTTGCGTTTTTTAGCTATATATACAAGCCAAGTGTAATAATAAGCATAACATTGTATTTATCATTTCACCTTAAGGAGGGTGTTTTTAATTTATAAAGGCTTACAGGACATATTGTATGTCGGCAACTGAATTAATTGTTTTTGCAATTTGGAAAACTGTGTGGTAAATTACAAAAAGTTTGCTTTCTTACACAGTTCTACGGAAGTCTCACGGTCTGCATCAAAATGGAAGCTGAATGTTTCCTTCCAAACAGGATTGGTTTCGTTGTCGAAAATTCTTGTTTGATGTCGGCGTTCGGCAGAGCTCGGCATGTCGAGTATGACGTACGGATCTGGAGTGTCGACTACAATCGAAAATTGGTAGTATAAAGTTTTTGAAGAACACGCGTCATTTAGCAGCATTTTGCAATGGTTCTATCAGAATTTCTAACCTGGCATGAACGAGTTGAGTTTAGTCTCGGAGTTTTGAGTCTAGAAGAATTTTCTTGTTATTTAAACTTTTTAAAAGATGTCAAACATTATTCTGAAATGGACCGAGGCCGCCCATGAGGGAAATAAAATATTCAAAGTCGTTTTAATGTAAAAAATGCGCAAGCTGGGGTCTCTTGCTTTTATAATTTTTGTGTTGTTCGATTTGAATTAGTTAATATTATTCAAATCATGCCTCTGGCGCACTCGCAGGTCAGGCCTCAATGATATCATGTTACTCACCTTATTACTTATTCTTAAGTTATTTATAGAACACTGTAAATTATTCTTCAATCATAGTCACGACAATTAAAGCCGTGTAACAAGTAAAATAAGAATATCAAAATAAATCCATTTCGAGTGCTAAATTTTACAATTGTTGATCAGTCTATCAATCAGTTTTACGAAATTTGTTACGTCCTAGTTCTTTTCCCTTCCTTTCCTTGATAGCTTCGTTCTTTCTCTCCCTTTCTCTCTCATGTCAGTCTTCCTGCATGCAAGTCTAGTTGGCTACTTACCCATATGCTTGCCTGTCTCCTACCTCCTATTTGTACACATTCATTCGTATGTTTGTCCATTCATACACTCAGTCTCTCTGTCTATGTGTATATGCCTCTCCCCCTCTCTTTCTTTCTTTCTCTCTCTCTCTCTCTCTCTCTCTCTCGCTCTAGCTCTCTTTCTTTCTCTCTCTGTCATTCTTCCATCTCTCTGTCTTTGCTCTCTTTCTATCTGTCAGTCTGCGTGTGTCTCTTTCTCTTTCTCTCACACACACACACACACGCACACACACACACACACACACACACACACACACACACACACACACACGCACGCACGCACGCACGCACGCACGCACGCACGCACGCACGCACGCACGCACGCACGCACGCACGCACGCACGCACGCGCACGCACGCACGCACACACACACACGCACACAAACACACACGCACGCACGCGCACGCACGCACACACACACACCCTCTCTCTCTCTCTCTGCGTCTTAAAGCACACGTAATGCTCATCATTCATAGTCATCTCTGTCGTTGTCGTTACCGTCATTGACATTATTACCATAATCTCCCCAGGATCCTTTCGTGATGTTAATTCCCCGAACGACAGTAACGTTTAATTTCCAGCAAGGTCGGTGTTGCACCTAAATTATACAAAAAGAAATATTAAAAAAAATTCCCTTGTTTGTGCGTTTATTTAGTTCAGCTGCGTATTATGCACTGTTAATAGTCATCACACGAGTATCAACTTTTGCTTATTGCCTCAGAGCTACTACCATAAGAACGTACCTCAAAAATTTGAAATGGATCGAACCTGAAAAAAGAATGAATCGCATTACATAAGAGCATCCTGAATCGTTAAACTAATGAGAATATAACGGCTACGAGAACTGCCTTATTGGAGACACAACTGAATTGCACATATAGGATTTTTACGGACAATTACGGACCATTATGTAAATAATAGCTTTTAAAACTATTTATAATGTAGGTAAAAAACAAATTCTTATTCTCATTTTCAAAGTCAATTAGCAGTATTACAACAAAACCACACACAAGGAAGAAGTTACCTCAAATTGGGTAAACGCTTTTTCAAAATTCGCCAGTAATCACTCACTTGCTCAACAGCTGGCGTTTTAAAACTATAGTCTGTCACATATTGCATAAAACATTTCTTGAAGTATTTTAGCATGCTCTTTTCTTGAAAAAACTACATTTACTAATTTGACGAGTCTAGATAATTATTCGTTTGAACATTAACTAAGTTACTGATTAGATAAGCTTAAATAATCATGCTTTTGCACCATAGAACCCAATGCCATGCGTTGTGTGCTGAATAAATGGTAACTATACGAGCCAGGAGATTGTCTCGGCAACCTAAATGGCTTCAAACGCAGCAAAAGCAATAGCTTTTCAGGACGCTAGCTATTGCTAAATCCTTTAATTGCTACTATATCGCGATTATAATTATGTACATTTACATGTATGCGAGTACAGAAAAGGAGAGAGGAAGAAACAGAAAGGAAAAATACATAGTGAAAGGGAGAGAAACGGAATAACCTAAAGAAAGAAAAAGGGAAAAGAAAAGATGAAACAGAAAAAGACACAGAGAGAGAGAGAAAAAGAGAGAGAGGGAGAGAGAGAGGAAAAGAGAGAGAGAGAGGGGGGGAAAGAGAGAGAGAGAGAGAGGAGAGAGAAAGAAAGGGAGAGAGAACAGAGCAAAGGAGAGAAAGAGAGAGAGAGAGAGAGAAATAGAGAGAGAGAAGGAGAGAGAGAGAGAGAGAGAGCTTATCGATCTAGTAACTTACATAGTGCTGGTGTAGTGGTGCAGGCTAATATGTGAGTAACTTAATTGTTACTTTTAGTTGTATTGCGAATATTTAATATGTTTGGAATAAACAACAAATAAATGAAACGTACCGTATCGGATTTCGTTTTCGCTTGCATTTCCGAGAACTAGACATTTTCTTAAGCTACCAGTCACACACAAGGACAATAGGAAGCACCAAAAATTATTTAACAAGAGTCATGCAGTTTCACTAATCATGGTATACATCTACGGCTGCCTTTTATAGAGCTTATGTCAATAGTATTCTCTCTGTGCAATAAACCCAGGAAGCAACTGTATTACAACAGGAAAACGAAAACTACCTGCCCAAGTTCAGGCACGTTTGTGAGTTTGTATTCTGAGTAACAGCTCAGTGGAATTTTCCAAACTTTGCAGAATTTACTTTGCTCTGTGTACATAGTTACAGTGGTTATTCACGTTTTGACTTTTGACAGTTTGTTCACATACTGGATTACGATTACGATTACCAATGACTGAGCGTGCATAGCATTGTTGGCACAGCGTTGCTATATTTCGCCAGCTAGTCATATTTTATCCCACAATGCAAAATCAAACAACAGATTGTTGGTCGAGGGACTCGACCCTAATCATCTGGATGCTGTTGGGGTGACTTTCTGAGAAAAGCTAACGTCTCCTTGAATTTGCCATGGATCGTGATAAAACTTTATGGGAATGTATCAAAACAAATTCCGCATCGACTGATATACCAAATTTTCGATCAGACATTTTTGATTCAAGGTGACGGCAATAATATCATTTCTGAAAAAAAGTCTAAACTTAATGTTCCACCAATTCACGAATGAATTAAATTTTCGATACGCCATTTAAGTTTGAATTCAAAATGGTGGCCATAATATCAGTTTCAGTCATGAAATTTTATAGCATAATTGGGTTAGAATTTATTTATTATTTTTAAATAATTATGAATTAATTAGAATTAACTAAATTGTCGAATCAATTATTAACGTACGTTTTATTAAATAATTTACAAACCATTTTTTATAATTATTATACGGAATTAAATTAGTGTGGCGTAACGGCTATAACCAATAGCTGCTAGGCGACAGGTAGACTTGGTAGCGTAGACAGAGTAGTTGCTGGGGTAAGAGGCTTCTGGGGGGAAATCTGCCAGACCAACTCTTTGTATGTTAGTAACCTAATCACGCTATTAGTTACAGCTATTATCGCAACACTAACGTATTTCTATACTTATTGTCTAAACAAATGTTGATCAAAATTAATGGAAATTGCTGATAAGTGATGGATTAGTAACTGAAACCATCAGAATCGCGGCATGTATAATTATCAGCATGTATAAAATGGCTATATTAAATAATAACGTTTCAACTAGCCCCAAGAGAACTTTTGTACTAATATTCCATAATTTTAAAGATATGCCTGTGTTTTAAAAAACTTGCTATACCATAGGGTAGTGGAAGGTCAATACTTAATAAAACTTTAAAAAATAGCGAACTTTGATTAGTATCTCAAATATTCTAAAAAAGCAAAAAATTACTTTCAGGTGTTAAAATTCCTCGTGCTCAGTTCTCTGCTACACTAAATTCGTCATCACCGACATGCATGTAGCAGAAAGGCTGCCCAAAGGTGATTGTTACCTAGTCTTCCCATGAACCCTTAAGCAATATTAATGGATATATAAAGGCTATTTCAGCTTATCCCTGTTGCATCCAGCCACGGTTTCCTCTACAGTGTTATTTAAAATGGCCTCTAAATTATTGTATCCAGATTTTTCATCCATGATTTCAAGTTCAATGGGTCCCTCAAGTTAAACTTGTTTTTTATTTTAGTTGATACTTGACTAATATTACTTTGCCACGAATAAAATAACATATACCTTTATTTGGAATCTAGCATATAGCAATAGGTACTTACTTTTTACTTAGGGCGCTCATCCTGCGTTCACAAAACATCACCTTTTTTCTATCCAAATAAACAAAAATAATGAGTAAATGGTTAAATGAATAAATGAATAAAATACTGTAGTAAATAAAAGCAGAAGAGCAAAAACTGTAGTAAAACTGTTGATAAACAAACTACGGAAATGTAAAGTTTTTCGAGAGCCGTTGATTCGACATGAGTAATGCTAATTTGTAATCTTGGCAATTGGAAAATAGTAAAAATTGGTTCTACTGTTTTCTGAAGTATACATCGCATCTTTAAGGAGTTGACATTGTGTTAATTGTTATGTGACCGGGCCTGCTAAAATGAGTTGAGTGGAAATATTATTATCGAGCTACAAGCTTTACCAGTAGTCAAACATTTAGAAAACATATAGTTACGATGAATCTGATTTAATACTAACAATTATAATTCATTATACGTACAATATAACAACATTACCGACCAAAACAATACCACCTGACGTCTCTCACTGAATTTTAAATTTCAAATGCAATTAGGATTTTTCCAAAATTAAACAACTTTTAGAATGCACTAAACAACATCCGGAATGCACTAAGCGGTGTTTACAAGATATCTAGAATGCGTTATTAGCTTATTGCTGCTTATAAACCATCTCACAAGAATAGTTGCAGAATGAATAACGAAATAACGCATACAGGATAATGCAATAACGTCTGGTAAACGCCGTTTTAGATTACAGGTTTACTTCAATAATTTGAGCGGTAGTCGCTTTCTAGTGCGCACAAAAACAATTAAGCGTAAAACTCACTGAAAAATAGTAACAGTAACTGTACACATTAATAAAGTTCCGTTTTACTCAATACTTTGACAACTTGTACCTGGTATAATTCAACACAATGGTGAAATAATTGCCAATTTTGCACAAAATTTATGAAACTTCACACAATGCCAGAAACCATAAAATTGTTTAATTTTCGATATTGGTCAGATGAAAATCCTCCAATGGTCGCTATTTTCAAGATGGCCGCAAGATGGCTGTTGCTAGCCTACAAAGGCCAAATCTTACCTGTAAGGGCAAATAAGATGCTGATTTTTGGTGCCCAAATATAGATTTCCAAAATCAAGGAATCCACATCTGATACTTAAAACCATCTGTGACATCACCTTAGTTAGAATTTCAACATGGCTTGCAGTCGCTTACAAGTGTAATTAATATATTAGCTCTATTGCATGTTCTAAGGCGGAAGGAAGATGATTTTAAGATAGGATCATGATTTTAGTGTCTAGATTTAAAGGTAAAGAATTTAGGAAACTTTTCAGTATGGTCGCCATTTTCAAGATCCGCGACAAGATGGCTAACGGACAGACTGACAGATTGAACTCGCTGCCTTATACAGCTGCCCTTCCAGGAATAACTATAATAATAATAATAAGAAATTTCAATGCTGTTAATATGCAAGATTTTGCAACTTCTTACCTTTATTACCTGGCACGTTGAAAACACAATAGTAAATAACTATCGAGCACGTAGTAAGACTATAATTAAGCTGTACCTAATGCAGATATATATATAGGCTAAATAGTTAAGTGTTCACTCAGCGTTGTCTTGTAAACGCAGTAAGTAATTTAATATTGAGTGGCATGTTGGTTACGCTGCTTTAAAAACTTTAGAAAACCAGTTAGGAGATTTCTAGGATTAAGTTTTTTATTTCGTGATTAAAATAAAGCCTTAGGCCTGGTCATAAACGTTAAACGTGAAATTTATTGTTTTTATTACGTTCAATGATGCACAGGGTGTTTCTCACCTCGGGAATGCAAATGAAGTTACAAATGGAAAGTGAGTGAATTATGTAAATTATCTGACGCAGTACTGTCTCTTCTTGATACGTGACATGCAGTGTCCCACGTTCGTAGTAATGGAAGATGAGATAATTAGATTTCGCAATAGGTCCACGGTTTGCCATATTCCCGGACCTAACTTCTAGGCCCAGATTTTTGTACGCGTGGTACGTTTATGCTCTGAAGTGCACCTCTAAGACAGTGTCGAAAATCACGTTATAACCAAGGCCCCAGCCCAAGTGTCTGGTCTGCAAGTTTTATGACTCTAGCAATGAGCGTTTGCGAGTTACTGTGAATTTTTTCGGGGCAACGGGCAACAACGGTGACAATGCGTGACAGGAATGGTCACTAACACACTATTCTACTAGGCCCCCTTGGATTCGTGGAATGGGTCCAGTCATGTAGTTGAGAAGAACAAAGCAGTTAGAAGGCTGGACAAATTTCAATTAAAGCTGGCTTTAACTAGTTAATTTGCAAATGACGAACAGAAACAAACAGTCAATTAATTTTATTAGACCAAATTGTATACTCACCGTAGTAATGTGCAGTACAGTATAACAAAAATTACATTAAAAGTATTCATGTATACAGTCCTGTTTGCGTAAATATGACATGCAAATAATGTCTTTTATACATTTATATACCTTTGATTTTAAAAAAATGTAAAGAACTTAAATTTTAATAGGTGGAAATTTTTATTCCTTATTAAAGTAGAGTCATTTTAAAAATTTACTGTAGTTACTAATGCCGTTTATTTTATGCATGCTTTATTGCAATTAAATATATTCATTATAATTATCTACTTTCACACCTTTACTTTCACAAAAGTTTTCACTTTGTTATCATTTTATCTGCAAAATTAAGGTCGTTTTACTATAAAAGGTTCTGCTTCAAAAGGTATAATCTATTATAACACAGAAGATTTTAGTTGATAAAAATACCTGTGCAAAGCTCGCTTCTTAACGTGTTGCATTATTGCGGAAATGAAATCGAGAATAGATCTAATACACTCACGCTTTTGCTTATACAGATAATATAAATTTTTAAACTTTATTTATCTACATACATGCTATAAAACCATTAACTACAATACCATCTAGGCACTTATTATTAACTTAAAATAAATCCAGCTAACCAAAGTTAACAAAGTGTTTTTCCTGCCATTAATAATTCAGTTATATAATGGAACAATTGACAATTAATTTAATTTTGAAACCAAACTTTGAAAAACAGGAAATGTGGAAAGTTAGAATGCAGCCTGGATTTAAACCAGGGCCTTCGGGTTACACTAGAACTCACTACGTGTTCCACAGCTTTCATGACAATCCAAAGTTCATCCTTTATAACAAGCCAGCGAATTTCATCATATCCAATGCTAGATCGCTTACGCTACAGTCATTCTAACGAATTAGATTAATTTTAATTTTGACAAATTGTGAACCTGAATTTCCAGTGTATAAGGTTGAGAATTAATCTGATTAGTTAGAATCATTCGAGCGGGAGCGATCTAGCGTTGAAAATGCTGATACTGGCTGGCGAGCTTTAAAGGACGAACTTTTGACCAGTATTGATTGTCGGTCTTGAAAGACGAAGGTTACTTTTCAAATACAGCTTTTACTGCTTTTCAAAATTTGGTTTCAAATTCAAATTAATTGTGCGTCTTTCTATATTAATATTTAAATCAATTACGTGTATTGAAACCCAAAACAGCGATTTCCATTATCACAGAGCGTTCCTGCCACACTGAGGTATTCATTTCCAAGAATTCCAACATGATATGAAACACTACATGGCCCCGAAAGACGAATACTGTCAACGCCCCCAACGTAACACTTTCCTGTGAAATCGTATCCACCCCCTGCACTGATGATCCCACCTGGAGCACTGTCCTCACTGCAAAATTTGATGTTGGGTATTCCTTGGTCAAGCGTGGGAATTTTAGGGCTAGTATGAAGCCTGACGTTGGTTCCGTAATAGAAGTTACTATGAACGACTGCATTGAGGTTTTTGACGTTATTCAATCCATCGTAGCTAGGACCAAACCGACCCAGATCAACGCAACCGCCAGGATAGCCAAAACGGAAATATTTACGGTACCCACTGCTACGATTGCCAGTTAAGCCAAGTCTCGCAAATCCATAACCTGCACCGTATCCACCAATGTGGGTTCTTGCGTTCAAGTACCTGTCGAGACCTCCGTAACGTCCATAAAGGCCATTTGGCCCGTAAACAATTTGGTTGAAACTGTTAAGCCAGCGAGGATCAGATGTATAAGAATACAGAAGCTGGGCGTTTACCATCTCTAATCCAATATGAAAAAACATCAACTGCAAGAAAAAGTTTTTTCAAGAGTGGTAATTCAAATATTTAAAGACACAACAATAATGTCGAACTAATAAATTTTATTGGACTAGCATTTTAAGAGCAACTGTTCTCTTCACAGACCTGAAATAAACCTTAAACTCTAAAAATCAACTGTTCTAATGCAATTGTTATTTTTAATTCGCCGTAATAAAATTTCATTGAGCTTAACCATTTGAGTCTTCACTATAATTATGACCAAAGAATAATTGACTTGACAAAAGAATAATAGTTTAGTTTGACTTGGTATAAAGAGCCTTATTGGGTTTTACAGGAGAATTTAGAGTGTTTTTATGTTACATCTATTAAAAAATTCACTGTATAGGTTTCATATAGTTAGACAAAATTATACAGGAACTGAGCGATAAATCGTTTTCAACCCAGAAAATGTTTTTTATGTCAAGAAATTGTGTTGATATTCGACTTATGCAGGAATGACGATCAAAACAATGACGGCGATGATGCTGTTGATGATAACGATAATAGTGTTCCTACTTGAGTATTTAGTGCAACACTGCGATACTAACTGCAGCAGTCAATGTCAAAGAAAATGCAATAACATGATGACGATACCGACGAAAACGACACCGATAATGATGATGATGATGATGATAATGATTATGATAACGGTGATGCTGATGACAATTATGATAATGGTCTTACAATGCTGGTGATAATAATGATGATAATGAAAACTGTGATGGTGATGCTAGTAGTGATGATAGATGACGGTGGCGATGGTGACTGTGATAACAATTATAATGAGGTTGAGCGCAGTAATGCCAACGAAGGTAAGTAATAATAATGATGAAGATGGTGATATGGTGATGATGATGATGAGACGATGATGATGACGACGACGACGACGACGACGACGATGATGATGGTGATGACGACGATGACAACGATGATGATGATGATGACGACGACGACACTTTTAAGAGATTACGGATGGTAAAGCAGTACTCACGCTGAATAGAACAAGTGTCACCTTCTGTTCCATTTTTCTGCTTCTGTAAACAATGTAAAGTTCATGTTTTACATGCAAGGATTTTTTTACATTTGAGCGATTTAAACAACAGTCAAATATAAACAGATGAAGGCGAATTGAAAAAATGCGAAACGGCTAGGATTCGAAACTAGAACCACGTGATCTCTATTTTCACTGAACCAGCAAAACAATGGAAAACAAAACTATCAATAAATAAAAGGAGAATTGAAAATTTAAGTGACTTGATAACACATATAGCATCCAAGTACTGAAATGTCTACTGAAATAAATGACTTGAAACTGGTGACGAGGATTACAAAAATGGTAGAAGAAGAACAGCCCGGCATTCTCAAATTCTCAGTATAACAACTTCATTTTGTTAAGACAAGCTGCTTTCAGCGAGGAACAAAACACTGACTTTGATTTAAAGCCGAGTTTATATTTTATATTATGTTAATTTATGTTACGTTACGTTACGTTACGTTACGTTGCGTTACATTACATTACATTACATTACATTACATTACATTACATTACATTACATTACATTACATTACATTACATCACATTACATTACATTACATTACATTACATTACTATATATTATGTTATGTTATGTTATGTTATGTTATGTTACGTTATGTTACGTTATGTTACGTTATATTACGTTACATTACGTTACATTACGTTACATTACATTACATTACATTACATTACATTACATTATATTATATTATATTATATTATATTATATTATATTATATTATATTATATTATATTATATTATATTATATTATATTATATTATATTATGTTATATTATATTATATTATATTACATTATGTTATATTATATTATATTACATTATAATATATTACATTACATTACATTACATTATTACATTACATTACATTACATTACATTACATTACATTACATTACATTATATTATATTATATTATATTATTACATGCAATTCAAGTTTGTTTCTTTTCCATTCCTGGTTTTTCTTTAACAAAATGAACAGCACACCCTACTTTTGTAATCTTAGAGAACCAAATAGTGTATAGCTTAACAAATAAAACTCCAAGATGTGATTTAGCTAGTTGCACAGCGGAAGTGCATCTATTGTAGCTCAGTGCAAATTTTTTTTTTATAATTTAACAATAAAGATTTTTAAAAAGTAAAACTAAGCTAAAAAAGTATAATGTGAAGTAAAAATAAGTTTATCTTATTAAAAGCAAGGAACATAATAGAAGATATTTATAATTAGAAAAATTCTAGTACCTGTAAGATAGCTGATACGCTAATTCCAAAGCGAGGTAATCAGTTTGAGGCTTCACTAGTCGAAGCGCGCTTAAATAAAAATGATTTCATCACGTGATTCAGTTTTAATTTCGCGTCTCAAGAACCCTGGTTAGGAAAGACAAGATGATAAAAAATTCAGAAAAATTCCTTTGGTAGCCGCTAGCAGTCTAACTGGAGCCTAGATCGAATTCAAAGTCGTGAACGCCGGAAGTAATGTGAATTGAAATGCATGCCACAAAACCGCAGAATCACGCTCGCATAATATTTATGAACAGCGGCAACGAAAAAAGGAGTTATCTTAGAGAAGTTAAACATAAATCCATTACATTAGAATTCACGAGGTTACACTAATTAGGGATTAAAGTGCATGTAGTCAATGCCGTGCAAAACGCTTATAGTTGATTGTTTTCCTGTAAAACTATGTTTTCTGTGACCAGGTTACAATATCAATGTAAACGTACTATAAAAGCGAGCAGACACAAAGTTCAGCTGGTCTTATTTTAAAACTGAGTAAGTTCAAAATATTACGACAGGAACAACCGATTTTGAAAGCGTCATATAGTAAAGCGTCATAAACTGGTAAAGGTTTATTACTTTGATATTTTTGTCTGTCATTCTTGCTCTCCCTTTTTTCATTCTCTCTCTCTCTTTCTCAGTCTTTTTCGTTGCTTCTCTATTTGCAAACTGTCAACCTATCGACCAAATAATCTTTCTCTCTATCTGCCTCACCGTTTCTTTCTCTCCCTCTTCTCCCTGTTTATGTACAAATCAAACTACGCAGTTATTAATCATCTTCAAAAAATAATTTCTTTTGTGCGGGCATTGCAAACTTTAGACGAAAAGGAAACTATAGTATATCATATCAATTACTGAAACATTACCAAAGTAGAAGCAGCACAGTGCTGGGGAAGAGCAAAACGAATGCCATACCAGTCCGTTTTCGAGATGCTCAGAAAGGTAAAATTTCCAGGCGCTTATACACCAAAATCCACTATTTGTAGCTGTATAAATATTGAACATGTAGATTGTCATTTAGATTAGAGTTAATATATTTAAATCGTAATTTATCCTGCGATGTAATAACTTTGTAATACATTGTGCCCTGCAATAATAGATTAGTGCTTTTTCTCAGGAACAGCTTTATAAATTTTGCTGCATGCTATATGTATAGAGGTGTATCACACAGCAGGAAAAGGAAATGATGTATAGAAGCAGTATTAATTATCAATCAATTTCTTTCCTAATTATTACATTTGCTATAATTTTTATTGTAAATGGCTTTATTATGTTGCTGTGTACTGTGGTGCTACAATTCCGGTAGTGTATTCAAAATTACAAAACAATCATCGACAAGGACAGCCACAGCCACAACTACAACTACAACCACAACAACAACAACAACAACAACAACAACAACAACAACAACAACAACAACAACAACAACAACAACAACAACAACAACAACAACAACAACAACAACAACAACAACAACAACAACAACAACAACAAAAACATAAACTAAAACAACAAGACCGACAGCCACTACCACTACCACTACAGCCACAGCGACGACAACAACAACAACAACACTAACAACAAAAACGATAACGACAACACGTTAACTATAACGACATCAACAAAATGATGCCGTCACTTTTTTATTTTTTAGCATTTATATGCGCAGTGACCAGTTCAATAAAGAAAAATAAGCAACACTAAAAATAAAATACAGTTTCAAAACAATTAAAGACAATGGGTTCAGTTGTATTCTTCTTACGTTTTCGTACTGACCAGCGTAACAAGATCTATACATAACACGGCAGGTGATGGCACCAAATTTTTGCAAGCAGTTATTCCTTTAACCTAAAACAAGATTGTTTGAATTCAGATCCTAATCCGCGAGCAAGACCGTATTTGTTGCTTGACTATGCCCGGTTCAGTGTGGTTTACTTACGTCAAAACAGTAGATTCTTACGCTTGTGGTGTGAACAGTGTGCACGCTTGCGTTTACGAGTTAACGTAAATTAAATATAACGTGGAAGACTAAGAAAACTCATTGCCTAACATGGATAACACTATAGACACAAAATCAGCGTATAGGTTTTCTTAGATCTGCGATGCTCGTAGATAATACTCTATTGGTTATACAGTTCGTGGCATCATTTTTTTCTTTGTAACCAAGAACTGTAATGATAAGTTTTACTTACTTTTTCAGTAATGTGTGGTTCTGAACATGAAATAACTGACCATAAATCATCGAGTTTTAAAGCCATAACTTCGCTATTTTGCTCGTGATGGAAGTTATCGAAGTTGTCCAGAGCAAACTTTCACTTGTATGATCTGTCTGTATCATTGGCAAACGCAACTGGTTGAGTAATATCTATTCATGAACACTTCATCATTCACATTGTTATTTATAAGTTATTTTTACTATACACTCAGCAAATCCAGTTTGCCAACTTTATTCACGACAGACTTTTATACATTATTCTTTTAATTTCTGGTGTATCTCGAACAACTTGAACGTATTCATTTGAGTTGTTTATATAATATTACAATATTGTTTATTTGAGTGCAATGAGTTATTATTTGTGCATTTTATATTAGTGCGAATGTATTGGGTGTTCCAAAAGAGCAGTGCAGCAGCGAATGCTATAAGTATACCAATATGCCCTATGCGAAGTCCTATAAGTGTGGTTATAAGCATGAAAGTTGGAATGAAAATGTAAAAATTTTACGTAACAATGATGTGACATTGCAAAAATTCAGGTTTTCATATTTGTCATAGTAGTACTTCACTGCTTCTTTCAGAACTCTGTGTATTAGTTAAAACTTAGTTGAAAAGTGTAATATAAAATAAGAAAAAGAAAACAACTAACAAGACGCACAAAAATGAAGCATTTACTTACATGTTGTCACATTTTGTATCAGATATTGATCGTTTATTTTGTGTTGTTTTTAATGAAAAACGCAAAAGATAAACATTGTAATTCTAATAGCCATAGATAAAAACTAAATTAAACGTTGGCTACAAATTTTACCAGCTACTTTTTAGGTACAGTCCAATTAAGAGTTACTACATGCTAACTAAACATAAGTGAGTCTTCACAAGTTATTTTACGAACGTAAGTTTTAAGGAATGTTTGAGAATTATACAAGATGTTCCGCATTTGGAAGTAATTGATTTCATTTTAAACAAGTGCATCACGAAACAACTAGAGGCGTAGTCAACATCATACTTTGCGCCAGCCAGAAGGGCTTCAAATTAATTAAATAGATTGCTATAAATTACTGTCTTATAAATTTTTCGTGTAAGTACAAAAAGCAAAAATCTTTCATTGTCATTACATAATTGCGCCGCTTGTTTACTAACAATTACTGGACCTGTGTAATAATTTTTCATAAAACACCGTTCATATATAAGTGTTCAGTATATTAATTTAGTAACTACAAAGTCTTAAATTATTCAAGTGGTCAATACACAAAATGCCATGACAGCTTGTCAACTTTCTCTAGCATCCAAACTCTGCACGAATTTTTTAGTTAGTAAGCGCATTTTCAATCGATGACAAATTTAAAATCCGTTAACCAAATTGCGGTCTTGCTAAGGGATTACCGCCATAATTAAATTGGAAACAACGAAATCCATTGCAGAGAGTTCCGTCTATGTTATACTGATCTTGTCTATTATGTACGAGAGAATAGCTAACACTGCAAAGACCGGTCCAAGTTGGGCCGCCTGTACCAATAAGATAACATGTACCACTACTTAAAAAGCCGCCACCCAAGTTACTAAAACCACCCACAACATTTCCGTCATTGCAGAATATAATAACAGGTCCGTTAGCATTGTTAGCAGTATTGCTATATCCGCCGTAAAAACCTCTGACTACAAATCCGTCGTAGCTACCATAACGGCCGAGATTAATACAGCCTTGCTGACCAAGTCCCCCAAACTTTCCAGGACCACGAACTCCATAACGGTGACCATACTCAGCAAATCCACCAAGCCTGCCATGTCCAAAGTTGCCACCCAATACAATCCCAGGTCGGTAGCCAATATTAACACCTCCATTTCGAAGAAGAGTATAACCCTGGACATTAATTTTGCGGACTTCAAAACAGAAGAAAACTATCTGCAAGAAATATATCTTTGCTTAAATAATGGCTGGCGTATAACAATGATGATGACGATGATGATGAGTGATGATGATAATGCAGAGAAAGAAGATGATGATGATAATTTTAGTACAACATTATTCACACATTATCAATATATAGGGATATTTCTTTTTTTCAGCGCAGACCTCTTTTGGTTATTATCAACAATGGCGTAACAACTAGGCTGACGGGCCTTTGGACAAATTGAATACAAGGCCCCATTTCGACCCCATTTTTTATTTTGTAAAAAATACTTTCATTTTGAAGTAATGAAATTATTATAAAACACAAAAAATGATTAAATGAAAAGCGATTTCAAACTTCATTATTGCAGGAAATTGTTTACAAAATTATGTTAGATGCACCAAAATAGAAATAAGGCAACAAGTAACGCATGCACAAAGTTGAAATTGGTCTACATAAATTGTGCCTTAGTGTTGACCCGGGCAAACTTGTCTATAATATTGTCGATTTCTATTCTGCCTTCTGTGAGCACCGAATTTTGCGCAGGGCCTGTTTTTAATATCGGAAACATTTGAATATTGCGAAAATTTACACAAAGCAGCATCTAGAGATACTTTTGGAACCTTTGAGAGTTTTGCAAAAATAGGAGCTCACCTAAGGAGAAAGAATAAACATTCATAAGCTTTTATTAGTAGTCAAGCCCTTCTTGACTTTAGAAAATTCTTGAGTATTTTTCAATATTTTTGGGACAGCTCTTGTTGGCAATTCGAGGGAACCTTACAGACAATACTTTCTACATTAGTGACCCGAACTACGCCTTTCCCTTAACATTGTTTGCATAATAACAATTATTATCCAAGACGTGTTGTCAATGTCTATTTGCCAACAGAAGACTTCAAGTTTTTTATTTGGGCTTTCTGCATGTGATCGTTGCGTATATACACATGATTTATCATCCGTAAATCATTAATAATGTACAAGAATTCAGCGTAGTGTCTTGCTTAGCGCAGTTCATTTTAAATGATATTTCATCCATATCAAGTTTTTTTATTTTTGTATAAAAAGAAATTGGCCGAAAAGAGTTGGAAAACGCGGAACCGTAAATTATAATAACGAATTGATTCTAAAATCATACTTACAGTCAGTAGAAGAAGGGTCTTTAATTTGCTCTCCATTTTTCTGCTTCTGTAAATAAAGCACACGCTATCTGTTGAACTTGCTAAATAAAAGAAATTAGAAGTTCTATAACAGTATCATTATGCAGCCACATTTGATTTCTCTTCTGTTGTATTCTATTCTATTCTATTCTATTCTATTCTATTCTATTCTATTCTATTCTATTCTATTCTATTCTATTCTATTCTATTCTACTCTACTCTACTCTACTCTACTCTACTCTACTCTACTCTACTCTACTCTACTCTACTCTACTCTACTCTACTCTACACTCTACTCTACTCTACTCTACTCTACTCTACTCTACTCTACTCTACTCTACTCTATTCTATTCTATTCTATTCTATTCTATTCTATTCTATTCTATTCTATTCTATTCTATTCTATTCTATTCTATTCTATTCTATTCTATTCTTTTCTATTCCATGCTATTCTATTGTGCCCTACCCTACCGTATCCTACACTACCCTACAGTACCCTAGTTTACTCCACTCGGTTTTGTTCTGTTCCATTCCGTTCTATTCTGTTCCATTTCGTTCTGTTCTAATTACTGTGCCGCACTCTATTCTGCTCTGCTATGATTTGCTAAACTCTGCTTTGCTCCACTCCACCCTATTTTATTCTGTTTTAGATTTTTTGGCCCAATCGTTTCTGCTCGCTAATCTAGTAGATGCAAAACGGATTTGCAAATTAAAAAAAAATTACCTGTCATTACATTTTTAATTTACTGGCTATTCATACGTAAAATGATAATTAGATAATCTGAATTTCCAGTATTACTAAAAAAAAGTTTTCTTAAACTAGCTAAATTTGTCAAATTGAGTATTTATTGTTGTGGCATTAAAATCGGAGGCTTTTACTAACAATTTTGCTCTAAACAAAATATACGAGTTTTCAAAAGAAATAATTTACAGAAAAGACAGAAAAAGTATCGATTGAATGTACATATTTGGTAAGGTTAAGGTTCTTGAGTTGGTCAATCCGGAGAGCAGTATACACAATTGCAAGTTTCCGATTGCGTTCAACTGTTGATTCTCCTGCAGAATGAACGTCATAAATTTCTTACTCTTATAACAACTATAAAGATTGACATGAAAACAGGAAAAGCTCCATGTCAATCCCTGAAGGTAACTGGATCCAGTTCAAGTCGTGCAGGCCTGCGGTCATCAGAATTGAAATGCATATCACAAAACCAGAGAATCACGCTGGCATAATTATTAGTTATGTTACTACCAGCTTTCGAACAGTTACACCAATGTGTAAAGTCAGCACTATCACCTTCCGTTTTTAAAACCCATTTAAAAACAATCTTGTTTTATATGCTGTCAATAATAAAAATAAATTAATTAAAATTGACTAAACTCATTTCGGATTTTGCCAAGTTTTAATATTATTTTATAATTTACTGTTTTTCTTGTCCTAATGTCCTTATGATGCCGTTAGGCACTGGCGAAAATATATTCATTTAGGGAAACCTAAAAATATTTTTTTCTTTTTGAAATAGTCCAAACCTATATTGCGCTAATCTCACTATGATGGATGTTACTGTTCAATTCCATATAAATGCCTTTTTCTGTATTTGTTTTATAATTGTAAACTAGCTTGTTTGCACTGCTAACAATATTAAAATATAATTATGGAAAACATGTAATTTATGATATTATGGAAATTTATTGTAGAGCTCAAAATTCGACAAAACAGTGTCATCAGTCGCGTTATAGAACACACACGCACGCACGCACGCACGCACACACACACACACACACATACCTAAAAGCACAAATTTAGAATGAGTGACTACAACAAATATATAAGCACGTAGTAATATAAACACACAAGCATATGGAGCAGTCAGAAAAATACTTAAAAATTCACCAGGCACATTAATTAAACACAACAGTAAAAAAATAAGTTAACAAGACTAGTTTAAAAAGCAATTTCGCAAGCTAAGAGGAAGTTGATTCCATTCATGTGGAGCTGCACTGGCAAAAGCACGCTCACCACACCAAATGCTGATTCTTCTACGATTCTTCTAGCTGACACCGTGACAGCTAGTGTAAGACTGTCTTGAGATCTCAAAGGGGGTGTTTCTTTAAGTGGATGATTTGTCTAAACAATTATTTAAATTTGCGTCAGCTACTTGTCGTAATTTACTTAAAATGCTGATGACCTTTGTCTTGACGCTCGTTAATCACTGTGCCAAATGTGCCTGAGAATATGGTATTGTCTGGAATCGTAAGAAAATCAAATGTGTTTATTTTATGCCATATAACTTTTCAAGTATCACTCCTGTGGTTGTATGTCAGACGATTAACTAATGGCGATCTCTGCTTTTTTTGACATAAACGATCAGCGAAGGTTATTTTATGCAAGAACAAATTATTTATCGAGAACTTGTTCCAACTCTTCAACTGTTGAAAAGCAAACTCTGTTTCGCTCTTACTATACAACTTCGTATGAGTGGACTCTTTCGATTTTGATCAGTTTACTACAATCAGCTTATTATTTTGCTTTGAAGAAATTTCTTTTTCGTCTTAATTATCAGTAAGGTGATTCGGCCTCGTGTATGTATTGTAGTAATTTTTTACTTCATTTTAATGTGATTTTAAGAAACTGTGTGTATCGTCTTAGACAGCGTATTCTATCTAGCTGAAAAGTTATGGCTACACGATAAAAATTTATATTTGGATGTTGCTTGTGTTTATGATGTAATAATATTATTCATAATAATTGAAAGTGAGATACACAGACAATTAAAAGAATTACAACTATAATACAAATGTTAGCTTAGAATACTCGTGTAGGGTGAGACCCATTTAGCAACCTGTTCCAATATAGGGACAGGCTGTTAAATAGGTCTCACCTTGCATAAGTCTTTGTATCTCACTTTCAATTATTATAAAATGTTGCACCACTGTATTTCAGTTTGTACTTTGTAAATTTTAAATGGTCCTTGTTGACTAAATAAATAAAATAAATATAAATATAAATACAAAAATAAATAATTCGATAACCGCGCATTATGTTAGAAAATGTTAATAAAGGCATAAACAAAATGATTGCATAAACAAACTGCTTCTTTGGCACTTGGACTTGCACATACTCTACTGTAGTATAAATTCACCTAGATTAACAGATAAACAACATTTAGGAATTCAGCATCAAAAATAGGATACTCACGTTGCTTTACGTATTGGTTTAATTATTTATACAATTACACTGTAAACAAAAACAGAGTACCACCAAAATAAAGTGAACAAAACACAAAATGCAAAACGTGTAATAATTATGAATAATAACCAAAATTTGTAAAAATATTAATGAAAACATAAACAAAATTTCATCATTTGTGATTCTGCCTTGTTTCTTGAGCCCATTTCCTATATAAACGACAGACACAGGTGTTGGGTGATGGACGTTCAATGTTTTGCCAAGAGAGGAAAAGAGGGAGCAATATAAAAATTTTATTGATTAGAAATTTAGAATGCTAATACTCAGGGGATATATAGCACCCCACAATCACTCAGTGCTTGAATGTACAAGCCCTGACACAGATTAAATGATAGGATAATAGGAAGATCAAATAGGACAATAGAAAGATCAAGGACTTTCAGCACACATTGCAGATTTTGCATAAGATTCTCCAGTGTTTCAATGTACTAATTTCGTCAGTGTTACTGTTCTTTGTTTTTGACAACGCTCTAGAAAAACATTATGTACCATTGACACTGTATATTAACTGGGAACAATAGTAATCATATACATGAAGACGAAATCGTAAAGGTCAGATCATAAATCAAATGAACTCCAGCTTAGTCTACGCATTAACTCTAAGCTTGTTCAAAGTATTGAGGATGTCTAAGTTTGAAGATTCCTCTGCAAGCTGAAGCAAGGTCTTCCCATCCTGAAAAATACCATTCTGATGGTATAACTTCGTAAATAAAATATAAAATTCATAAAGGAAGAATAGCCTATGCTTATTAAAAGCACTGGTCAACAAATAAACATTAAACTCCATTATAGCGAAGGGGAATTGTAGTAGTGCAATGAATGTTAACTTAGAATGTGAAATATCCATCAAGGCTTACATGAACAAAGGAACATCATATATTGAAAGCCACTAAGCAGCTAATTGTGAAGATGTATTGCATTGCATACTTTGTGTTTATTTTTCAAATACATAAAACTGTATTGGTTTACAATGAAGCAGTGTAGCAGTAGCGCCCCTTGATTATGCACATTCTGAGTCATTATGCTTATTAGTTAGATTTCTTATTTTAGCTTACTAGTTTACGGAAACTTAAACTCATGGAAACTACAACAGCAATTGATAAATGTTTTTTTAAGTTCACCCACTTGTCTTTCAAATTGATTGCTCGACATCTATGACTCTTCATTCATAACTTTTTTGTACTTGTCTTACGAAAATGAAAACTTCAAAAAGCTAACTCAAATTCTCAAAAACTCAAAAAGCTGACATCAACTGACCTTTCCTTCGCTGTTAAGATCATTTTCACCCAGGACGGCAGCAAAAACTTCAACTAAACGCCTGTCTTCTTGTTGTATTGCAGTAGGAAGAATATCCAGTGCACATGACAATGATGCTGCTATTTCATTCAAATCGTTCTCATCTATCAAGGCGTCTTTTTCTTCAACAAGCTCTTGAACACATACTACACCATGGCATTTCACTGTTGGTCTTTCACTAACACCGCTGTCTTTTACAACTGGTTCGACATTCAAGTTAAGCAGCGTATTATTCAGTTCACTAATACAGCTTGCAATTTTTGCACGATCCTCGTCAGAGTACTTGCTCATGTCTGCCATATCTGTAATCATTTACGAAACAAAAAGTGTTATTAGCATTTTGCACTGCAGATAGGTTTTAACTGTATTAACCTTATTAAGAATGTGATTCTGCTTTTGAAAATGTGCCAAATGCAAGACCGACGAGTTACAGTAGTGAGTTCTTGGCTGAGCAGATAGGTGCACGTCTTATGTGTGTGGTTTGTGGCCAACATGAGTTCCATGCTCACACTGGATGTATCATTCTTAAATCCTGGTTTTTGCCTTGTAGAGGGATGATGCAAATGCATGTTAATGTGGCTGAGACAATCCTGTTGTTTCAGCAGCTCATCTTAGAGGGATATCCTTGATAATGAGTGAGATCCTGGTCTCTCTCTACAAACATTTTGTCGAGTAAGCACTGGCTTTGAGTGCTGGAATGTAGCTTACAGTGTGCCGAAGTGTATACACAAAAGTGCATTATGTATTATGATTGTGACTGTGTGAAAGGTAAATAAGTTTTGTCAACTGCTGGCATACTGCACCCACATCACCATTTACTTTCAAAAATGCAAAGGACTACTCAAGAAAATCAGCATCAGTTTGTCAAAAGACTACATAATTCAGGCTGATGTTTGTGGCATTTCTGCACGACAGGTAGGTTTATGTATAATGTAAGTTATCCAGCGTCTACAATGTCATCCCATCCACACGTCCACACTATAAGCATCGTTCATTCATCCAGATATTTCCTGGTTTATTTCCACTGCCTCTTATTTACTTATTAATTTGCCTCTTTTCTGTTTTATCTTTGTACATTGAAGTTGTAACATTTAGTTTAGACAGTATCTTAGAAATAATCTCTAAAAGACAGACAAGGTCAACTTACGGCTATGATTTTCAAATGACTTACATATTTCACAAGTTTTCAATACTGCAGAAATCTCATTTACATCATCCATAAAGTCCTGCTTATCATCCGCTGGAGTAAACGTTTTTTCCTGAAATTAAATAGAAGTTATTCACAGATCTCAAATGCACGAATTAACAACGAAAAAGATTAAAAAATATAACACTCCATTTGCGACAAATATCCATCACAAAAATCACAAGATATGCACAGTAAATTGTTGAAAAGAGATGGCGCTGAAAAACTTGGGACCAACCAAAATTCGAACTCCGAACCCCGAATTACACAGCAGGTTATTTACCGTTTAGCTTTAACCTATAATCCAAGCTGGCAAAGCTGGTCCCAATTGTCACCCTAGTAGCAAACAATCGATCAAAGCCACCTATCAACAGTAGAGTGAAATTTTTGATTTCACTGCACTGTACTTTAATTTCATCACTGAAACCATAAAATATACACAGTTAACTAATAAATTTCTGGGTTTATAATATAACCAGTCATTAACCTAAACCATAAGTTAGGTTGATGATTAATTATGTGAAAACTAACTGGTTTATTAATTTAAACCTATGGGTTTATAAATTAACCAGTCATTAACCTAAACCATGAGTTAGGTTGATAATTGATTATATGAAAATCAACTGGTTTATTAGTTTACTGTGCATATCTTTTAATTTCAGTGAAAAATGACACATACCATGGCCTTTTTAATATCATGCAAAACTTGTCTGTTGGAAGACAGCAATCCAAGCATAAGATCATGTTCGCTTCTTGTTAGTCCCGTATAGATTTCGTCAAAAGAACTTCTAAAAAGTCGAAGACATGCTTATAGAATATACAGCTATAACATCACAAGACAACAACAAAAATAATGCATACATATATACATACATGCATACTTTATTTATGGTCGGTTTTACATAAAAAGATATTAGCACAAGTGTTAGTCTTCACGGACGATAAAATTCATTAAAATACAGGTAATAAAGACTAGTATACAAAAAAAAAAGATTGAGTGATATCGTAAAATGAAATATTGAAACAAAACTACAGTTAAAAGTAACAAAATCAAACAAGTTAGTTAAAAATATAGATTCTCAAATTTATGGATTGCATGACACTTAAAAGAACAGAAAGGAAGTTAAAAAAATCGAAATAAAAATGCATAATGTAAAGCTACAATGCAGTTTTTGATTTCAAACACCAGAACTTCACTAAAAATTTATAAAACTAGCACATATATTTTAAAGATTTTGCTTTAGTAGCAAAAGTCGCAACGACAGCCAGTAGATTGCCATTTGTCTATCAAAGATTTAAAAATTTTAAAATCAGCTGCGGTTTTCATATTTTTAGGAAGTGAGTTCCATAATGTGGCGCCATAGTGCCTGAAAGAGTGCAAATCAGATTTGGTTTTATTACCACGTGGCACAGTTACAACATTTGCACCTCTCAGTTTATAACTTGATTGCCTAAGGGTAAACCACCCTATAACGCCATCAGAATTTAAGTGATGAACACCACAGAAATTTTCAATTGCTATGTTTTTGATATGCCGTACCTCAAGAGTGGACAGTGTGGCTTTTTTGAGTAAGATAAATTTCAAGGATTTTTTCTAGTATTTAGATGTTTGTTTGTCCGCAGGTATGCCAAACAGCAGGACAGTAACTGAAATTGGATAGTATAAGCGTTTTGTAGATTAATAAGCGGGCTTTTGCATCGAGGTACGGAGAAAGATGAAAGAGCGCATTTAATTGTTCTGCAGCGCGTCTGCAAATAGAGCTAGTGACTCTGCAAATGACAGATTTTCATCCAGGTGAATACCAAGTAATTTCACTGTTTTACTACCTTCAGTATTTGTGTCATCAGCATACAAAAGTGATGGTGACTGAGAAGGCTTAGAACAAACAGTCATACATTGAAACTTGCTAGGGTTGGATTCAAAGTCATTTAAATGAAGCCAGTTGATGGCGTTAGTTAAGTCATTTCCAAGGATGACTGTCATCTCTCCTTGGCTTTGCACCTGTTGCTGATAATGTATTGTCATCTGCGTAATTAAACAGTGAAGTATTTTCAATAAAATAGGTTAAATCGTTAATGAAGGTATAAAAAAAGAGCAGGCCCGAAAATGGCTCCTCGGGGGATACCGTTTGTAATCTATAACCATTCGCTAACTATGTTGAGAGATGACAAGTTTACTCTGTGTTTGCGGTTTATGAAGTAACTGCCAATTAATGCCGTTGCGTTTTCGCTCATTCCGTAAGCTTTCAGTTTTACTACTAAAAGTGGATAAGACATGCTGTAAAGGGCTTTAGAAACACCTGTTAGTGCCGCACCAACAGACATGTTGGTATGGTCAAGAGCAGTCCTCCAGTTTTCGACCAGTTTGAGTAGCATAGATTGGCAACTACTTTCTTGACGGAAGGCAAACACATTTTCATGTAGAATACCATTTACAAACGACGAAAGCTTTTGACGCAAAAGTTTTTCATAGAATTTTGACCTACTACGTTGTAATAAGAATGTTTACAAGCCTGTAATTTTTACATTCAAGTGCATTATATTTTTTGTATAATAGTATAATGTTTGCATTTTTACATGATGATGGGAATGAAGTTGTTTCTATGATGGTATTAAAAATGTTTGTTAGTGGTCTATTTAAAATGTCAGCACAACTTTTCAAAATTTGACCCATCGTGACCACAAGATTTAGCAATTACTTCACTAAGAACTTTTCTAGTAATGTGATGTGAAATTTTGCTGAAATTACATTCACTAATATCAGGGAACTTTTCTAATATCTTAGTAATACTTAGGTGAATTTGAAAACGTGTCTCACATCTATGAACAAATGACGCAGGGTTTGAATCATTGGGTATTTGAACATCAAAAACTGGCACAATTTTAACATAAGATCTTTGGTCAGCGACAACTCTAACATCACTAGCCATATTTCTCCTACTTGGTATAAAAGGTTTTACAGTTTTCAAGAAATGTTTATTTTTTGTAAGTAAGTATCGATTATTGACTGGTGTCTAATGGATGTACAGTGATTTCTTTGTTTGTAGCAATGCCAATTCGATGTTGGACACTTTCTGCAGCGATTTAACTGTCTTGACTTATGGATAACTGCTTTCCATAGATTACTATTCATGAAGGGTGGTTGCAATGCTTTCGCAATCTTGGTCTTAAGCGGGGCGTGTGCGCTTAAAATATTATAAACTAAGCGTGAGCCCATTGTTTATCATCGACGTTATCAAACACGTCAATCACAGAGAAAAGAACTTGTTCAAGATCTCTATGAAAGTTGTGTTCGTTAAAAGTTTTGAAACTTCTTAATTGGCTGTCCTTGGAGCTCAGGACAAGTCAAGTGTAACGCAGTACATAAAGTGTATTATTTATTTTATTAACTCTTCAATATCGCAAAACCAAACAAAGGCTCCACAGATCTTTCACTTGATGCTATTTAGTAGAATCTCACACCCCAGAGTATTAAAACGTGTAGCAGGTTTCTACTGAGTAACATCAGGCGAAAGATCTGTGAAGTCCGTGTTTGTATTTTCTTATATTCAAGAGTTAATAAACTAAACAGTGCACCTAGTTAGGTGTACTGTTACATGTTTTAATAACATGGAATTGGAATTAAGGATTGCCTGTGTATCACAATTTAAATTAATCGTCTCACAAAGCTAGCATGTATTTTTCTGGTCATTATGAAGTATTTAGTATCTAGGTCTCGTAATTATAACACCAATATTGGGTGGACTCAAGCCTTTCTGAAACAAAGTGTGGCTGGTTGTGTTTAAGAACAAATAATATCCTTTAAGAATGAAAATTATTTTACTTCAAAAATGACGAAGTTTAATAATAAACTTTGTACCTTATTTTGTCATATTTCACAAGCCTCTCGACTAGACTCATCTGCTTCAACTTGGTAACAAACTTCTTTGCACCTGAAAAACTTCGTGTCAAGTAAACTGGTCTAACTGATAAAAGAAACAACGTTATCGTCCATAACAATTAAACGTGAGTTTAGCAAGCTGTTGGATGACAGCATTTTTGTGGCTTTGGAAGATGAAATGCGCCAATTACAGTTAAACAAACAAACGAACGAAAAAATGAACGAGCGAGTGACCGAACGAAGAAAGCAAAGATTCCAAGCAACAAACAAACAAGCAAGCAAAGAAAAAACTAAATTACCAACAATCACTGAAATTTTGTTTCCAAATCTTTGTTATATGTAATCTGTAAATATTTTAAGTTACTGCAAAATTACCGTCTAATACGTTGAGCAGTGCTTCAAGAGCTTTGGCAAACCTTGCTTGATTTTCTCTAGGTTCGCTGCGCAGTTCTTGCAGAGGTTGTTCAATGGCTTGCAGTTTATTGCTCAGTGTAGCACAACGCCGCTTATGACTTCGAACCTCTTGAATTACATCATACACAGTGTTGACTGCTTCTATCACTGTTCCCACCATTTCTATTGGTTCAACCATCCTATTTTAGTGACAGAACGTTTTTTAGTTAATACGTAACTTGAAAGTCTTTTTATGTAAGATTTTCTGAAGTTAGCGATTACTTACCATAGCAGGAAATAATCAGATAGTAGATTGGCTGGGTACATCTTCTTGGGGCTCAGCAGGGTTGGTCAGTCAGTCAACCAAAAGGTAAAAGAAAGAAAGTCAGTTAGTTAATCAATTAGTCAGTCAATCAACTAGTCAGTGTCAGTTAACCGGTCGTTCAATCGGCAGGTTACTTGGTTGCTTGTTCAGTCAGCAGTGAATGAGTGAGTGAGTGAGTCAGTCAGTCAGGCCAGTGGGCACGAAAGCCGGCAGGTAGTCGACCAGTCAAATAGATAGTCAACTCATATATAGACAGTTTGCTGAGACAATCAGCTCACTAATACTTTCTCTGCAAGCATGTAGATGCGGTATTAAAATTCAAATGAAAGTTTTGCGCTGTGGGGGGATTTCTGCTCTTATCCTCTTTTTTTGGTTCTAATATGATCAAATGAAACATGGATTTCTTTTTTCACTTAAATCAATTTGAATGCTATAAAAACTAGTTTCATAGATTGTTTTTAAAAATGAACTTAACAGACGCGAGTGAATTCAACATATCAGCAACATTTTCCAAATGTACACTTCGTTAGATTCTTGGTCGTATTCAAGTAAAGTATACACACATTACTATATGTAATCGCCTCCAGTAGGCTGACATACTAGCCCCCTCTCGAGCTTGTAATAGTAAGTAAACAGGTACAAGTAGTGAATAATAATTACTAAAATAGCATGACTTTATGGTGTTGAAAGTGTACACATTAAAATAACACATTAGTTTGTTTTCCAGCTGCTGTTAATGCTCACATAAAAAACTCTTTTTCAGCTTGTTGTGTTTGCTACACCACAGTCAGTTAGATCGATATGTTTACCAGAGCGCTGTAACTAACAATGAACTTTGTGACTTGGTGTGTGATTTAAAATCCTCCCCTGTCCCTCTTCTGGTTGTTATTTATGTTATCGCGCAGTCTACTTATTGTGTACATTAGAAAGACACCCTGGATTTAAACCTGTAAAACATTGATTACAAAAATTATAATTAATGTCACAATGAAATTTCTAACTAACAAAGCTAGCTAACAAATAATTAACACAATACATGTAAACGTAAATGAAGTGTGTCTTTATGAATATGAAAAACTTTTTACCTTCTAAATAGGCTGTCCTGCTTTATATTACAACAAGATAATTGTTTTCACAACATAACATATACACGCCCAATACTAACTCTATGCGTCCTGTCTTTCTGTATCAGGCAGACACGTCCGGTTTGCCAAGCGAGGTGAAGTGAGTTTTTCTTGTTAAAGGTTAGTAGCGGTGACTGAGGGCAATGAAAACTTGTTTAGTCCATTTTAGTGTTCAACTGTAGCATGGTAACTCGACCACGAACACAGCCATTCCGTTTTGTACATTAAACTTGAAATTGAGTTAATCATTCTATCTACCTTTTACTGTTCTGTTGAAGCCAGAAACTGTACGTCCTACGAATCAACCTGCGCGTCACATTAGTCGAACATTAATAGTTGAACCGACAACGATACGTAATTGGTTTTGTTGCAACACTAATCACGAAAGAATAACAATAACATAAACAATAAACATAAGTTACATAACAATAAACCAATAACAATATACCGTTTCATGTTTCCAGTCATTCTATGACGTAAATCTTCAACAAAACCAATCTTGCGAATGAAAAGTCAAAATTTTGCAAAAGATTTGGAATAGCAGGTGGCCGCTCCAGAATGCGAGTGCCTCAGCGCTCACATGTGTTTGTGCCTGACATCTTTTCCTTTCTTGGAAATTTAATTTGTTAAATGTGTGAAAAGCACAAGAAGAAAAGAGAAAGAAAGAAAAAGGCGAAAAAATTACACTAGTGCAAAAAAGTACGTTATCAGAGACTTAAATAAGTCGCATGTAGAATATGTGAGCGGCAATGTTGTTGAATTCTTTTCGCGATTTTGTCACAACTTTATCAGACTTTTTAATATATAATAATTTAGCGGTAAGTTTATACTTTCACTAATTCCCTATGATAGTTATAAGAAAATGTCGCTTTAAAGGTTCAACTTAAATTTATAACTAAAGTCTTGGTGCGTTAAAGTATCTTATCTTATAGGCTTTCTTGTCTTGGTATGGCATTTTACCAACCAGTGTAGATACAGATATGGAAAACGGCTGACTGGTTGTCCAGTAAACGGTAACATGTATTGATAAGGCCATTTTAACATTTTAATATTCAAGTTTGCTTAATTTATAGCACCCAGGTTATCCTGTAGCAAGTGAATACCACAGGCACAGAGTTATACGTATAATGCCACAAAGAATGCAAAAAAATAAAGCTTGAGTTCGATAAGTTTGAAGCCTAACGTGGGCTTTCTTTTAATTACCACAGTCTCATTGTTAAGGTTGTTATTAATGATGTTAAAAGCCCAAATTTAATTAAACTTTAATACCAGACTTCTGCCATCATACTGCTTTAAGTAGTTTCCCGCCATAGAGTGCATACTGCAAGCTCAACAGGTCTTTCGGCAATTAAAATTTATAGCGCTGTACGAATGCAAATCCAAATATTCAGTGCTTTTATCTATAATTACATAAATAAGGCATTGAACCTAAAGGCGCAAGCAAATTGCATAGAAGCTTATGTTTTCGCCAACGATATTGTGATGAACATGATTGCGGGAAAGAAAATGCCCAGAGTGTTACCCGTACTTAAGAAATCTTTTCGGAAGTTAACGCCCCGTTTTGTAGATGCTATACACGAGTTCCCGAACATTAGAAACGCCCACCCGTTCACGCGACGTCACACTGCAGTGAAATGTGTCAATAGTTGCCGGCGTAAGACTGAACAAAGAAGGTTGCTGAGCGGGCAGCCTACGAGCAGTCTACTTTGCTAAACAGTCTTGTTACGTGTAGTAGGATTTATATATCTTCAGCATAAAGATCGTGTTACGATGTCTCAGTTTTATCCAGATTATGAGATGAACTTGGCTGCTGACTGCCTACTAGCTATTTCAAACGGAGGTCATTTTGTAACACATTCTGACAATAAATGCTCACCTAGTCCCCCTGACAAACCTCCGGGCACTGTGCAACCAACGTTGGATATGGTAGCCCGAATACTGGCCGACTTGGCCCGTATAAAGCAGGAACCTGTGCCCAATACGCCATTCGATTTGTGCGAGTCGCCTGATAGGCGCTACCCCTGGACTAGGAAAGCATATAGGCGTGCAGGGGGGCGGCCGTCTCACCCTGGAACAGAACAAGACAAAGCGACCGCATACGAGTGCCCGTTTGAAGGATGCAACAAAACTTATGGAAAGGGCTCACATTTAAAAGCCCACGTAAGAACGCATACCGGTAAGATTAAAAATTATTTTGCTGCTAATTTAGCTCCACGTTAAATATTCATAATTGCATTTATATTTCTGACAAAGGTGTATTAATGATATTGCTAATTTCTTAGATTATAGGAATAGGTAACGCTTTGCTTTCATTTTCATAGGCCCATTTATTGTAATAATTAGTGTAATTACGTTGGTATTGAATTTGTTTCGTCATACGGATAGTACACGTGTTCAGCTCTCTTGCGCAATCGTTTCATATTTTGCACAAGAGTGCTTTTATGCGTTTTTGTAGTAGAAACTAGACAGAGTAGCAATGAGTCAATAATTACAAAGTCCATTTGTGCAAATTTGCTATGCTATAAGAAGACATTTAATGAAATAGTAGTTTCACGCTTTCATTAACAAAATTCTCACACCAAAGTTTCTCTTAGCATGCATACGTGTATTTTATAGCAACAAAGAGGTGGGCGTAGTCCTGACATACGGATTAATAACTGGCGGGAGCTGCAAGGTTTTTTCTTTGCTCTGTTTTCTTGCTTGTGAGCTCTTTGTTCTCTAGTACTGGCTAAAGTTGTTCTGTTTCACCTAGCAACGGCGCCAAACATTTTCCGACAGGTGTTTAAAGTAAAAGCTGAATTAGCTGCAAGACTTAACCAGCAGGTTAAATAGGTCAAGCTAGCTGGTCGTCAGCTGGCCGCAGCTGATCGCGCCTTTGAGCCCGAAAGCTGAAAGTAAGATCAGTTTGCTGCTTAATGTAAATAGGCTTCATTAATAATTAAGAACAACATACAGAAAAACAGCTCTTCACGAATCAGTAATGAGTTTACATACATAGGCAAACCCAGATGCATGTTTTTGGCCTCCAAAATTTAATAACCAATCACTTTTGTCCCGGGCTCCTGAAACGAAGCACAAACGTGGGACATAATACTGGCGACAAAGTCAAATGGTCACGCCACACTAAAATTAGGAATGAATGCGCTAATATTGCCTAGAATCAATGCGGCGAAAATCTCCAAGAAAGGTCAAAGGTCAAACGTCAATGTCATTATAATGTTTGCAATGTCTGATGGAAATACTGCACAACATTTAGTTGCAAATGTATTGCTAATGTCACTAATCGTTATTCATTCACTTATATACGTCTTTGAAAATGACAAAAACAAAGATGTTGATCGATGACGATGATAATGGTGATGACTACAACAGCGAGAATAATATTGCTTATAACGTGAAGTTGGCTTAAATATAAAGCTGCCAGGCAGGTTGAATGCATCAATCACAGTATATTGCTTTCCTTTAATTCGATAAACTCTTGTAATTTTTTGAGCCAGTGGTAACGGATTTTATTTTTTCATATTGCTTAGGCCACAATCGAACTTACATTCACGACTTTGAGTCAAATAGGTCTCATTGCATTAAAAAATCTCAAGGTCACGTAAATTTATAACATATGTTTGACCATGACGCTAGCGCAACTGAATTTTGTGAAGCTATTCACCGTGTTCTTTTAGTTTAAATGTGATCAAGATAACACATCAAAGTGCAACGCTATAGCCTGAAAGTAAGCAGTGAGGCACATCGTCGTCTGTTCCTATTTTTTGTCACCACTGATCTTTTTGTGGTTATCGTTCTGCATATGTGCCAAAAACAGAAGAAACAACCTAACTAGGCTTCATGCTAACGCCAACTATTTTTATTCTGTGGTGCATATAACTGAGATACACCGCTAACATTTTCTCTAGGTAACACTAATTATAAAAATGAGTCAAATGAATGAGGTTTTATTCATTTTCGTAGGTGAGCGACCATTCTCGTGTAAATGGGAGGGGTGCAGCAAAAAGTTTGCTCGGTCAGACGAGTTGACCAGACACACACGGACTCACACTGGAGAAAAACAGTTTGAATGTCCTTTGTGCGAGAAGCGTTTTATGCGTAGTGACCATCTGATGAAACATGCCCGACGACATCCGGAGTTTTTGCCGGAAATGATCATTTCTCGGAGAAGCCGGCAACAACTTGCGAAATGCGGATCTGTCAGTGATTACCAACCTTCGTCTGACTCTCTCTCTTCTCTGGGTTCACCTACTTCGTCTCTGTAATTATTTTCATATTATATTGCAATTATTATAGGATGCATTGTATTTTATAGTGGGCAAGTATATATGCATATAGACCATATTGCGTTTTAAATGCTCTCCAAGTATATTAAACAATTATTATTGTTCGTTAAACTTATCTGTCGTTGTCTTGAAAAAGTTTTACCATTTAAACGTTTCGATTTATTCAAGTCTGCTGAACTTATGGAAGCCCAATTTGTAATGTAGACAACTGTTAATTTAGGTTGCTCGATATTGCTCGAAAAGAAACAGCCGTAAAGGTCTTTTAACTTTAGCTGTTAAATGAGTTTAGTTGTTTAATCGACGTCTTGGCGGTTTGTTAGTTGTGAAATAATACTATTATCTTGTTTGTTGTTTCTATGTTAATTTTTAAATGTTTTGTTTTATTTACAAAGCTGAACTGCAGGCCAGTCAATTTGTTTTTAGTTGAATACGATAAAAACGTGTAGGTGATGCATTTTACTCGACAGTGTAACTGTGCATATATATATATATATATATGACATTATTAAAACAATATTGGCAGTATAGTTCTCAAAGCGTTAGAGTATTGTTAATAAACTTAACAATAAGTTTTGTAGTGTGTTCTTTTATTAAAGTTGGATAGATATATTATACAAATTCAGCGGTTTAAAAAGCTGTTATTTAATCGCACTCGGTTAATTTTTCGGTTTTAACTAATTTAATGATAATAATATGATAATAATGATGAAAAAATGCGCAGCTCCCAAACGTCATTAAATTGTAATAAATTTGCAAAAATGCCTCGTTGTCATTGTCTTTACACGTTAGATGCGGTTCTTCACAAATAAAGTTTCTGTCCGAGTCTCGTCGCAGCTATTGTCATTCATTCTCATCTATATGGTCATTGTGATCAGCCATTCATTTCCCGCCTGGAACAAAATCTCTATTATTGTGAATTCGTAATTATCTCGTGCATTTCTTTGGAATTTTGCTGGAAACAACGGTTTTCCTTTTTCTTCTTCTCTTGCAGGGGAATAACGGTTCCAATTTCTTAAACATTTCGTACGTAGAGCTAACTAAATTAAATTTACGCGTAACTAAATTGCCAATCTGACCTATCTCTTAATCAGTTAAAGCAAAAGTCAAGTCTCTCAGGAAGTTGAGGTTATTTTAATATTTGGGGAAAATGTTAGAAAGTTCCAGCAATAAAATTGTGATAAGCATCTCGTGTAATTAGTAAAATTAATTTAAAGTCGTGAGGAATTCACGCTTGGGCGCGTTTTAGACAAAAGATGGCGTCACTCGGTTTCCGTGCAATGTAAACACTCTGCCAGGTGCTTCAGTAATATTTTTTTAACTTATACAGCGAACTCTATAAACTAAGTAACCAGCCCGGCACCTGCTACGTGTTGTCAAGTTTACAAGCGTATCTAAAAGTCAACAAAAATCTGTCATTTAATTATTTACACAATTAATGTTAATTACTTACACATTTTAACGTGTAATCCTGTAGATTAAACCAATGTAACTATTTTAAATTTGATCATAATTGACTAATTATGAATGACTAATTTCTAGATACATACATTTAAACTCAACATTAGATTAGCGGAACTTCTAAGCAAACTGTAAAAATTTTGCGTACCTTCACACAGCTTGCCTTCACGGCATTCACGCTGCCCAGCATACACCAGCGTCATAGTCCAAGCTGGTCAGATCGCAAGATTTGCTGATTGTTCAATGCTGGTATGTATGAAATAATAAGGAATGTTGGTATCGAGTATGAAATTTAATTATAGAAGAATCTGGTAAGTTTCAAAGCAACTGTAAAGGCGAGGTTTCGAAAATCAAATAAAAAAAATTAGGTATTTGGGCAGTAATTTAACGTAACACAAAAATATTTGAAATCACTGAAGCACTTTGAGAAGAACACTCGTTAAGCAAGTTAGTGAAACTTTATAAACACCTGAGCAATACACAATTAAATTAAAGCCAGGAAATAAGCTATGCGACTGTAATAAAACATTACTTGAGCAGTTATTTATATAAGTACGTTAAATTAAGGGATAGTAATGGCAAGATTATGGGTAACAATGTAACAATTGATAGGCAATGGGCCAGCTTATTAGCCATTATGTGTTCATTGTTACAAAAGCAGTAAATTAAAGGTCTTACTCAGGTACAAATACAGACACAGATCACTCTTTAGTAATGGTAAAATTTTCCAAATGGTCAAAATTGAAGCCACAAAAGTGCAATCATACAAAGGTCAATCTAGACAAACTTAACGATGGAAATACTTGAAATGCATATAAGGAACATTTGGAACAGAAAATCCTAGCTAAAGAGTTGGAATAAAAAATGCCAATAAAATATGGAATTTGCTGAAGACAAAGCTTTTGACACTGCTAAAAGAAAAACGTTGAATTCCTTAGAAACAATTCTAGAAGATGATGAGATTCACCTTGTTAGTGCTCCCCTGGAAAATTTTGAAGTAGAAGTCTAGATCATATTCGCAAGATCACCATCTAGATTCAGAAATTGTACCACCCAACATCTAGAAGAGCATCATTGCTATATCGAAATGCAGTATGCTGATGATATTTCTTTGTTGGCACAAAACGAAAGAAGATATAGATGTTTTAAAACAACAGTTCCTGGAAAGTTTAAAGAAATGAACATAAAAGTTAACAAGAGCAAAACTGAGGAGTTCCATATAAAATATAAAGTTGATGAAGCCTGGCAGAAATGTAATTTCTTAGGAAGTCTATTAGGCACTGGGGAAGGCATCAAAAGAAGAGAAATGTTAGCACTGCCGGCATTCTCAAAACTTCTCAATTTTTGAATCTTCAACACCTTTGTATCATCCATATTCCTATACATGGACCTGTGGACCTAGAAAGTAAATTATCAAATAGAGATTGACATCTTTCTAAGAGATTTAGACAGATCATTACTGGAGATAAAATGGCCAAAAGTTATAACCTACAAAGATTTGTACAATTAAATCAAGGAAGAAAAATTGACCACCACAATTAAACGCAGAAGACTTGCTCTAAGGTTACCATAAGATACTCCACTTATTAAAGCTTTCCATAAATCAATCCAATAAAAAGGAAACCAAGAGGCGGCACATTACTTATAGTGGAACATCTGAAAGGTACGCCAAGTTAAAGAACGAAGCGCTTGGCGGCAGAAGGTTAATAGTGTTATGTCTTCTGACGAATGAACACAAACTGTAGCGGATGGCCCTATAGGCTGAAGCCTAAGGCCCGGGATCAAAAGGGGCCCGGCAAAATAAAACGAAAAAAATTTTGTTTGTAAAAAAAAATAAATTGACAAAAGAGCAAGGGGCCCGCCAAAATAAAATATAGAAAAAAGGTTTTTTTTCAAAAGTCAGTCACTATATTTCAATTCAAGTTTACACAAATCAAGTTTACACAATTCAGTTACACAAAAACACGTCAGCTCAGCAATGTAGCAACATTTAAAAGGCCCGTTCCAAGCTCAAGCCTAAGGCCTATAAAATCATAATCCGCCGCTGAACACAAACATGATGGTGAATAGGGAGAAGAAAATGGGAGTGACACTCGCGTATGCTAAGTATACAGGGCATCGATGTATTAGTCGTGCAAGAAGCTTGAAATTATTTTCGCGAATGCAAGCAGTTTAAATAGCTATATGAAAGTTTGTCGTATTGATAATGACGGCCCAGTGACGGTGCGCAAGATCCCAAGATTTTGTTATAGCTGTACGTTTTACCTTAAGATCTTTGTAAGAATCCTTCTCAGTTATTAAATAAATGACTTGATTTCAGTCAGGGTTTTTCTGGCAAGATATTTCGTATTGTAAGTGTGATTGTTGAGTAAAGAGCTTTATGATGAAGCAAACGTGACTATTATCACGTGTGCAAATATGAACTAAGCTAAAGTAACGTTGTCTCAGTCAAAGATTATTTACGTGTTGGTGTAGGCCTAACTTTGGATGTAAGGTTGTTAATTCGCATTTACACTCATTACATAGTTTGATTCGGATAAAATTTATAAAATCAATCTAAATGGATGCCGGAAGATGGGTTAGGGTGTTCATCTTGCTTCTTAAAATCATACCTCCATTTGAAATTACCTTATTTGAGAAATAGGTAGATCGAGTTATGTTTTATGATCTTATTCCCTTATTAGCAGATGTGTTATAATGAACATAGACATTTTTAAATATTTCCTTGCAAACATGAAAGTACAAAGAAGACTAATTACTCATATAATTATGGATTAGGATCTATAAAAATATGATAATGAAGAAAAGTGTCACAGGGGTTTTGGTGAAAAGGTAGCAAACTATAATGGAATTGCTGTAGTACAGCAAAATTAAGCAGAATAAAAATAAATAAATCCAAGAGAAAACATACAAGTAAAACAGAATATGCTATGAAAATTAAGTGAATTAGAGAACCAAAATATTGGGTTTTCCAGACCAATCTATCTGGACAAGATAATAAAAACTACAATTCACAGTTTTATTGGGTTATCCAGACCAATCTATCTGGACAAGATAATAAAAACTACAATTCACAGTTTTATTGGGTTATCCAGACCAATCTATCTGGACAAGATAATAAAAACTACAATTCATAGTTTTCATCCATTTAACCTTGATATGATACTGACCCCCTACTGCGGGTGTAAAGTGTGTTGTGGTATTTTGCATATGCTCACCTCTTTTGCTTCTGTTGTCTTGCAGAATAACCTCTTCTAGGGAAAAATGAACTAAAAAAATGACCTAATATTTTAGCCCCTGCAAGTGAAATCTGTGTGGCAAGTGTAACATTGACTACATTAGTGTGCATAGCATGAAGCTCACTAGCAACAACATGCCTGGTTTATGACTTTGTGGACAATAGCTAAATGCAACTCGAAACATCGCATTCCAAAATTAAATAAATTTCATAAATGAGCATGATATTTTGCTCACGGTGAAGTTGTTAAATGGGAAGTAGGTGCCAATAATGCGCAAATTCCGTATGCTGTAAATTTTTATTTCTGAAGACCAAACCTGTGGTCATATCCCATTAAGCATTTGCATTTCTTTTATTTTTTTCTGAACTATAGATGAATTATTTCAGTTAATATCACTGGTAAAGATTAAACAGAGGAAAATGGCTAGGCGTAAAAATATTATATACATATTTTTTACTAGTTCTGCATCTGATGTTGCAAAGATGGGTTATACTTTAAGGAAAACTATGTAAGTCTGATTATCCGAACTTTCTTGATTATCTTTACTTTTTGACCTCTCAGTACTGAACTGTCAAAATAATCAAGGTCCTACTGTGTACAATGAAAACAATATGAAGTTGAGAGCTATAATATGTTATTATAATTATGTCAAATCTATTAATATATTTTAAAGATATCTTTTTCATATGTGACAATAATACATTTGGCAGAAATTCATATTTTTTACTAGTGAGTTGTCATCAAGCCAGGATATCTCACGTCTTAGATTGATACTCGAGCATACATTACTCAAACATGCATTATGAGCTAATTAACATTTACTGTTATCATATGCAGTATGTGTATTCATGACTGCGTGAATTTGCATTTTATAATTAATGTGGAAATCTCTGTTCTGAAACTAAAGCTCAATGCTAAATAGCCCAATGCAAATGTCACCCTTGGTTTCATGAAATTTGCTAGTTACCAAATTAATTTATATTCAAAATTAGTTAATATGTAGCTGATTTGATAAACAATTAATTTTCTATTGTAGGTCAATTGAGCAAAAGGAAACATACGTGCAAGAAAGGATCAAGAGAAGTGAATGCAATGAGAAGAATGCACAGACTGAGAAATAAATAGATACAAAAAAAGAATAAAACTCAAATTTGCAATAATTTGTCAGCTTGCGCTTGAACTGCTGATAAAAAGATTTGAGAAAAAAGGTTTTCAGTTTTGTTAAATACTTTCATAAACTTAGTTATTTGTACTAGCCAGTGTTCGAAAAAAGTTAAGGTACCTTGCTATTGAAATAGCTTAGTAACCAGCCTTTGCAGATAGTAAGCACTGTAGTATAATGTTTGTCATTGCTTATTACACTGAAATGTGGTAACCTGAATAAAAGTTTCATCTTTACTTTAGTTTTAATAAAATGTTTGTTAAGCAAGTATGATTGTTACATGTGTGGCATGGTGGTAATATAGAATTCACTATTCAGCATAGTGCCGAGTTACAGTAAGTAGGAGGTTGCTCCAGATTTTAAAAAACAAACATCTGTGTCGTCATTACTTATTAACAGCTAGCCTAAAAACTATTAAAGGCTTTCTGTAACTCGCTTATCTGTGTTAGAACCTAGGTATGCATGATTGGATAATTAGCTACATTTTGGATAGCTGGTATGCGTGTGAATAAGTTTAAGCTTATTAATTTATAAAGCCCTCTATATATGATGCAATATTTTAATGGGCTGCACATTGAACAATGAATATAAAACCTAATAATTACTGAAATCTGGCAAGAATAGCAAGTAGCTTGAATCTGCCTACTGCACCCAGACCAGGTAAACCAGAATTGAATAACCTGGGCTGTCAACTGTACAGTAAGCATGCTGCCTGTTAACCTATTATCCTTTGAATGCTTTGTTATACAAACATGTACTTTTCAAGATTTTTTTAAAGATTTTTGCCTTGTATGATATCTTTTATTTTCAGGCAGCCAAATTCTCGTTATTTTGGTGACGATAATTATAATAGTGTAACCAGGCGGAACTATGGCGGTACCTAAGCAAAATGTCAGTAGTTGTGACTTTAGCACTCCCTTTGCTGAAAACGATGTGGCACCCATTATACCTGATGCTCCAAATAAGGTCATAATTGATAAAGTGGAGGCTAGTGATGATAGAACCCAGGCTCCAAGTCCAGCTGAGAGCAATGCAGGTGCCTCTGCTGCAAATAAAAATAATATCGAACCTTCTGTAACGTTGCCAATTTCAACGAGTGCTGTTGGTGGTGAAAAAGATGCAAAAATCCATGCACCTAGTATTTCAGCTGCAGTGTCTGGAGAGACTACAAAAGGAAGAGTTCTGTTTTCTGATGCTAATATTGACATGGTGAAAATACGAACACCAAGTAAAATTCTGCATTTTAGTGATGGCACATTGGAAGAGTTTAGCTCTGATGAAGAGGATGACTCCAAAGAGTTGATGCAGGCACCTATTGTTGACCCAAAGACATTACAATGGTTGCCATATATGTGGTATTACACTACGTTTGCAGCTTCCAAGACACTATCAGCATGTGATTATCTTGGTGAACGTCTTGCATACTTTTTTGGTATTACGTCACCGAAGTATCAGTATGCAGTCAGTGAGTATTACTTAAGTGCTCGTAGGGAAGAATCGAGACAACAGTCGCAAATGCTGGAGAACAAGACTTGGAAGCATGATGAGGACCCCCAAAAATCATTTGAGTTAGTTGTTAATCAGCCTCATGCTACAACTGACCAAGCAGCAGCTAGTACTTCCAGCTCAAAATCATAGATTAGCGTTAAATGAATGGTGCTTCCACCTGGGCTGTTTGGTACTATATTCTTGTTGTCAAGTTTCCAATATTCCGATAAATTAAAACTTAAGAAATAAACCACAAGTCATGAGATCTAGTGGTTTTGTTTGTTTAGCTTAAATAATTGTGAAAAGATGTAAAATTACTCCTTGATAATAATACACATACCGGACATGTAATAATTATTCCTTGTATACAAAGTTCTTGCCCAAACAGGTGTAAGTCATATATATAGCCAATCAAAAGTAAACTTGTTTTGCACTGTAAAGCTATTGCAGTAATCATTATAAATTGTACTTTAGCTTTGATAAAAACTTTTAAGAATAATAAGTCTAGGTTTTGGTTGAAGCTTGTTGTACTCGTCCATATTTTTATTTATATCATATAATTTTATGAAGTGATAATAGCTTGCCAAAGATCAAAACAAATGCACCTGTGTGTTGCAGTGCTGGTGTGATAATTTTAGTCTTCATAATATAGTACTTTTCTGGATACCAAAATTAGTTTTGTTTTCAACTATCCGAAATTTGTAAAAGTAGTCATCGACTTGCGACTTATGCAACTTACAAATGTTTGACTTCCCAACCTGAGCACAACTTAATTAATTAATCATATAAAAAGGATAGTAAGTTATATTTCGTTCTTTTTAAGCTAATTTATTTTAAATTGCCCTCCGTTGCAACAAATTCCTCTGTGAGCGCCACCATTATGGTGCATACACTTGCAACATCTTATGCGTAGGGGACAGTCGCTTGAACGTACGGGTCCAACTTGTGTCCAGATCGTCTTACGACCAATTCGTGGAGCCAGATGTGGTCGTAAGTCGATGATTATCTGTAATGTTGTAAGTCTGTGATTCAATGTAATTTTCTTCCCCTAGATGGCACAATGATATCTTAAACTAATTTGATATGAGTGGGTTTTGATCAATGGAATACCTGGCAGTAGGGCAATGCCTTACTAACCAGATGACACAACCATAGGTTACCTATTATATTATCTAGTTTCATATTGTCACTAATGTCCTTTGTTTTACTTAATTTCACTCGATGGCTCTATTTTACTTTCCTTTATTATATCTAATTCTTGTTGATTGATGGTTGAGAAAAATGACCACATTTAACTATAAAAATGTAACTTTGTAAAAGTTTCTATGATTGTTTATTACCTAAGTACTTTAACCTTCAAAGGCTCTTTATATGTAGCTTTATATATATTAGCTAAATTTTTGCATGTTAGGAGAATATTAGTGCAGGCTGTAAAGTATGCGAGACAGCCACAAATTGATACTGTTAGTTAGAAAATACTTTGCCATATCGATTTATTTTTTCAAGACCATATATAGTGTTTTCTAATCTTTGGTGGTGATATGACCAGGTGATAATAATCATTATTTATTTTTTTACTCTTAAGATCATATTTTTCTGTAAGTGCCATAAATGCAAATTATTATTTTGCCTGAGTAAGATGTTCACATAATAGTTTATTAAACACGTTTGTGGCAGTGAAAATTTTTTGGTATCTCAGAGATATCAAGCTGGATGTACTTGGAGATCAGTTTATGACACATTGATTACAGTATATTATACTGAATTGTGATGATACTAATAAGTGATGATTGGCATAGCTGGATGATGACAATGTATGCATGGTTACATTGGACAGTGGTGTAAACTGACGGCTGAAATCAATTAAACAATTAACTTATGAGAAGATCAGGTTCTTTCATTTCTTTTAGTGGTGTGTTGGTATTTTTAACTAACATTTTTAGCACATCACTTTTACTTTTTAAATTAAGTCTTCAGTATCTTACAAAAATAATAATACGAATTTACCCAATTGTTTAGCGTTTATAAACAGCTAGCATCTAATTTGCCTGTTTTATTTTGATTTTATTGATACACAGATTCACAAAACTGTTGTAGTTGTCTTTCCAATATTAAATTTCATTGACATGCATTAATTTTATAGATTATATCTAACAAGCACCATCTTATAATTAATGCTAACTCTGTTAATTAATACTTCTTGGTGCACACTACAGTAATTTTTTAACACTTAAAGCAAATTTAATACCATTACATGCAATTATAATACATACAATTACATGTCAGTGATACAGACAAAGTGCCTTTATTGGCACGAATTTCTACTACATGTCGCAGTTCATGCTCGATCAAACCAATACAAATAGCTTTTGATTTCGAAATTAATCAGTGTCGTACTTATAATGTAATTCTGAAGTCATCTAAACTGTTACTCTGCAACAGGCTTTAGTATCTACAAAATATATTTAAATAATAATATAATTTATTTTCCTGCACCGTAGCTATATGAAATATAATAAGGCCTGTTACTAGATTGTGGTTAGCACAAAAAGTAAAACTGGGCGGATATTTACACCATACATCTTACACACGTAATCGGACATACAATAATGATTACTTAGGTGGGTTTACTGTGCCCTTTCCCCAAGACTGACGCCTAATTGGCACAGGTCCTAGTCTCGCTTGGCCGAACATACAATAGTCAAATTCTTCTGAACAGGAAGATGAGCAATACGTTTATGATAGTCATAGATGGCGAAAAAATCTGTATGCAGCAAACTGTGCGAAGCAAACCGTCTCGCACACACGGGAACTTTTGTATTGGTAAGCAGTATTAACCGCACTTTTCAGATGTTATGGAAAATGGGAAAAGTACACCCGAAACTGATTCTGATTAATTGAACCTTAAGGAAGTCAATTAATACATTGTAGCTCTTTCGCTCAGGTAGCACTGTTTCTTGCACTCTCGTTGCGAAAAGGCGTTGTTTAACCTCTATGTAGCAACAATGCCTATCCCATTTCTAAATAGAAACTATTTTTAAATTTACTAAAAATAATGAGTACTTTGACCTAGTGACACTATCAGACTGGTTTTACATAGAATACACATAACATAAGATTCTCATTTTTTTTACAAAACATAAATTAAATAAATATAATTATTTAGGCTGCTTTACTATACGTATGTGTATGATTATTATAGCCAACTGTTTATTTCATGTAGTTATGGGACTAAGACTAAGTTTTAGTCTCTCTCATCATCAGCTTCCATTAGTCTGTGCCACTCGGTGAATTCCTTGCGGTAATTGTTAAGGACTTTATTCCACTGGTTGTTTTCAGAGTCTTGCAATGCTCCTTGCCCAAACCTCACCTAGACAAACCAAAAAAAATCAAGTCAAATTCAGTGGTCACATTTTATTAAAAATGTAAATAAAAAGCAATAACTGGTTTTGTTGTAGAAAAACTGCCACTATGCCCTATAATTACTTCAGAAGCAGAAGAGTTTTCAGAAACTAAAAGTGCGTTCGACTGACTTATATGGATAACAGATCCAAATCCGCGAGCATGACCGTACTTATCATCTGACTATGCTTTGTCAGAGTGGTTTACTTATGTCCAAGAATTGTAGATTATTACGTTCATTATGACTTGACCAGACTAATTATCACTTGATTATGCCTGGCCCAGAAAGGTTAAATTTAATATTTTCACTCTTGTTTTACTGAACAATTTGCTCAAATTTTCAGATTCTGGTTGCTATCTCAAGTCCTTGAACAATCCGAAGCCTTCTCTTGAAGAATTCGCTGCTCGGCGATTAAAAATGGCTTTTAGAAGTTGCTAAATTAGGAGAGCATTAGATTACCATTTTGTCATTTCACTCATAATTTGAATATTGTAGTTTAACTATGTCAATGACTTAGTTAATAACCTAGAATGTTAAAGCTAACTACCAGGTAATCTGAAGAAATATTTGTTCGAATGAGTCAGCCTGTTTTTTTGAAGTTTAGCTCAATAATTTATAGTCTGAAAATTTTGCAGGCCTTTAGAAGCTTGTCTGATATAAAGATTTGCAATTCTCGAAATTCCGCATGACAGAGTGAAGTGATGAATGAGGCAAGGGATTAACCATTGCAGTTCCTAGATTTACAAGCAGTTGAAAGAAAATTACGTAGAGAAATGATATAAACTATAAAATGATTTGTGATGGTCTATGAAAGAAACTGCCATTGTAACCATAGACGCTGATGCACCAACAACTTTTGCCATCCAACCATAGTTGTGTACAAAAATCGCACGTATGCCACACAAAAATCCAACAGCTCAAACTTTCCAAATTTTTGAAAAATGTATAATGATTTAACTTAGGAATTGACTACAGGGTCTCGACTACAATCGTGTTTAATTAAAATCTCCAAATTAACCAAAGTAAAATAATTTTTGTCCTCGTCTTGAGTTGGTAGTTATTCCAACTTTAGTTGAACGCACTTTCACTACACTAGTTGAAAGTACATCATTGCAAAAAAGAAAGTTGACGAATAACTTAAGTTTTAACTACAGTTGTTCGACTTCTACGAAACTGCTGTTGGACGTTTCAGCATTCGCGTGAATAGTACACATTTATAATGTAGTCAGAACTTTAGTAGTCACAAATAGTCCAATTACACAATACACTTGATCAGTGGGGTCATTTGGATGTGTGCAAACTCATCTGGGTATCGATCATCTGACAAATGAAAGCCAATTGAGCTGAATACGCGCCACTTTACTAACCGATTGTTGGCTTACTAAGAACTATTTTTTCTATGGACTTAATTGATTTACTACGTATGAAGGCCTTTTTGAAACAGTAATTTCTACATTAATACAACAATACGACAGTAGAGTAAAATTTAAGTAAACTTTATACACTATACACGCTTCATTTTAGTAACAAACTTTTGGCGGATCCGGGCGACAGAAAAGCTATTGGGGTGAAATTGGGGTGAAAAGACTTTCGATTGTCTTCCAACTGGCAACAAAGACGAAGATGATGATGATGTTGTTGTTGATGTTGTTGTTGTTGTTGTTAGTGTTAATGATCATTATGGTGATGATAATGATGATGTTGATGATGATGATGTTGATGATGATGATAATGACGACGATGACGATGAAGTTAATATTAATGATATTAATAAGGCCATATCACGTTGAAAACACCGGTTCTCGTCTGATCACCGAAGTTAAGCAATGTAGAGCCTGGTTAGTGCCTGGATGGGTGACCGCCTAGGAATACCAGGTGCTGTAGGCTTCCGGGATGCCCATACTGTATCTCAACACTAGGTGGAGAAGCTGCACAAGCAGCCAACGGCTAGAGGGCGGAGGAGGCCAAGTGACCCAGCAGCCATGTGTAGAGGAGTAAACCTTCTAAATCAGGAGTGGAGCTCCGAATGCGGACCAGTGCAGCATGCTCACTGACTCTGGCAGCTCCTGCAGCCAACCTGGTGCCATATGTATTGCTCCGCTTTCCTTTGGACTACACTGGGGAGGAAGAGAGGGGTTCCTGTTGTCTGGCCAACTCAGGATCTCCATACACCTTGCCCAGGCTTGCGCCCTGGAGACGTTCAAGGATCGGACTGGTCAGCCACAGTCGACGCTGCAGCTCCATCAATGTGATCAATAACTGACTCTCTTTGGCGCACACTCCATTGTCTTCTGAGACAGAAGGATGGCAATTAGAATAAGGCGGAATGATGGTTATAATAATGACGACGATTTTACCTGTCCAATGAGGTCTTCAGTAGCAGGCTTTTCATGGTCGTGCACGGTTACGGTCACGGCTGTGTAGTATTGAAGATTCTCAGGGTCAGCTCGAATCAGAAACGAGAAGGCTTCCTTCCAAGACGGATGTGTCGTTTTCTTACGAGTTCTTGACTCCTTTACTTGCTCTTTGGTTCTCTGCACCACTGAGATTTTAACCTGAGGATCTGCAACGGTAATAGTTTAAATTTATTTGTTTACATTAGTACAAGCTTATCAATTTTACAAAGGTCATAACAATACACTTGTTAGTAACAAAATCTAGGCCTAGACGTGAAACAAACAATAAGAGTTGCGAAATATGTATATAAATAGTAAAATAACAAGTGAAGCAACACGGATATAACACACAAAAAACAGCATCGTTTCCTTTTTTCTTTTTGTGGTCCTTTTCTTTTCTTTATCATCTTTAGCAATGACATATTGAAAATTTAGCTGAATGCCTTGCGTACATTATTTTACAGTAATAGGACAAACATTAAACAATACATGTATCTTTTTTATACACTTTGGTGCATTGCAAGTCTTTGTGTAGAACTCAGAGAAGGGACCTGTGTGCATGCGCTTCTATTTTTCGTGTATTCTGAGCATTCTAGAGCTGTCAGTTGTTCCATTATAAATTATCAGTTGAAAATGTAAAAATTTTGAAAAAATAGAAAGAAAGTTAGTAAAGCTTTAAATGTTAATCTTGAACAATTGTACGATCATAGGGAATAAGCGTGTAGTAAATATTAATCAAGAACCCATATTGCTGCTAAATGTTCGTTATTCTGATCGTCAGAGTTACCAGTTTGATTTACCCAAAGTTACCCAAAGTACATATCGTGTGCAAGTTTAATTCAACTAATCTAATCTAAACTAAAATGAGTCGTTAACAAAACCTCTTAATAAAGGCAAAAATTTAATAATTTTTAGGTGAGACACATGAGTTTTAGTGAAAAAAGCACTTTAGCCTTCTTTAGTTGGTATGCATATACACCCCTTCTCAGGAGACAAATAGCCTGGATAGTTGTGGATGAAACCACTTATAAGAGATTTTCCTAGCAGTCACCAATCCATTTGCTAACTGTCCAGTGCTGTTTCACTTTGGTCGTTAAGGACTCATCATAAAAACATCTATAATTTTCTCTCTTACATCAAGATATTGGAACGTAAAAAAGCAGATTAAAAACGCTATTAACATACCAAAATATTATACGCCTACATATCAAAATGCGTTTATCAGTTAATCGAGAACAAGAACAGTATCATGGCGAAACAGACCTATCTACAGAGTTGCTTCGCAAGCAAGAAAAAACTCAAAAATTTTGGTTTTACATTTACTATAATTTAACAGTAAAATACAACAATCATAGTCTAGATCTGTAAACGCAAAGAGGGTCATATTCTATTTTATATATCGTGCAGCTCTAGTGCTGTGATTGGTGAAATAATGATTATTTTATATGTGAAGATACATAACTTTACGCTGCTTTCAATATCACAGGCATTAAGTTTCTTTGTATTTATAAGAAAGTTTATACAAATGCTTCTTTGTTGTATCCCATTGGTGCAAAATTGATATGAAACGTAAATTACTCATCCCGCGCTTGCATATACAGTTTATTACTGTATTTCATCAGAATACTTTTCCGTCTCTTTCTCGTAATCTCACGTGAAAGGAAAGAAAAGGCCTTTCCATGAAATGAAGTAATAAACGGCATAGAACTGCGCTGTTTGTGTTTATATTCCTGCAAGGTAAGGATTAAACTGCTGCGTATAATAAAGAAGCATTCCATTTAAACCAAGAAAATCTGCAACGTTAAGAGGCGTACCTGGTGAATGTCCAAGATTAGACTTCGGCAAATCTTTAGCTTTAATTAGCGTAATGGTGAGTCTATCAGCCTGAGGTTCTAATCGCATTGAAAGTTGTATCTGACCGAGATCCTAAGACAAACAATTAACAAACACAATCAGTTATTATTGTGTACGCAGATAATTTCCTGGGAGATGATTTGAGTCAGATGAGAAACATGTGCAAGGAAATCTGACGTATTTGTTAACCAAAACGTACATAATAGACGTTATTATAGAAGAAGTTATGGAAGTTATTATATTATTATAACTTATTATATTTGTAGTGACCAAATCAACTAGTGATTTCCAGTATCGAGACATAGTTAAATTGACCTTAATCTCTGAATCTTACATGGCAGTGCAAACTCTTTTATTTTGTAGATCAATAATTACACACAAAAAAGAAATTGATCAAAAGGAAATTACACAGGAAAGGTGTAGACAGTACAGAAAACTTCAAATATAGATGCAGGTGGAGTAGTTATGGAATGGTAGCAGAGACGCACGGAGGCAGATACTATCAACAATGCATGTCATGTTTGTTGACGGAACTGACACTGAGATATATTCACGCATTCCTGCAGCAATATGGGGCTGAGCTATTATCACCTATGTCTTAGATTAGATTAGATTGACTGGACTGGACTGGATGGGATTGGTTCGGATCAGACTGATCCAGACCAGACCGAATTGAACTGGACTAAACCAGACCAATTCAGCCCAGACCAGACGAGACGAGACTAATCCTGATCTGATCAGATTTGATCAGACCTGACCAGACCAGACCTGACCAGATCTGACCACAGCATGTCGCTGCTATGTACCCGGTCTTTCACATGGAATTGCAATTTCGACACATCAACCGGCAGTCAAAAGCATGCATTTCTTACAAAATATGTTGTAAACAAAACGGCGAGAAACAAAGAGAGAGAGAGAGAGAGAGAGAGAGAGAGAGAGAGAGAGAGAGAGAGAGAGAGAGAGAGAGAGAGAGAGAGAGAGAGAGAGAGAGAGAGAGTTGGAGACATAAAGGTGAGAAAAAAGACACAAGAGGACAGACAGATTTTGATTTAATCTTGATTTAAATATTTATTTCCAACCGAAGCTCATATTATAAGAATTTACATATTTACAACATAAACATATAAACAAAAACCAATACAAACAGACTTACATAAACACAAAAATTACAATAATAGTCGATGTGCGATGTAAGTTCGTACTTGAATCAAATCTTTTCATTAAACTTAATCCACATTTTCTACATAATACATCGAAATACATCATGCGAATTTCAACACTTATTGCACGTACACTGTAATCATACTCGTATGCATATCCGAAAGATTATCTTTTTGACACGTTGTGCGCAATTTTCAGTTTCAAGATATTATAATTATTAAAACGCCTCCATGCAAAGATGCAATAGTTACAATAAGCACTAAATAGACATCTTTTAACATCAGCAGAACAGTAGCTGAATTTTCTAATAAGTTGGTTTACACGAATAATAGTATAGGAATTTTTGACTAACAGTATCTAGGTCATCTCGGTTATCATTTGAAACAATATATCCCTGGTATTTTTATTATCACAGGTGCGAAGAACATTATTATCTAGTTTGGTGTTGTCAAAAGTAAAATTTCGCGTAATGTTTCAATTAATTGGCAAAAATTTAGTTTTAACTACATTTATTTTTATATCATACTTTTCAGCACACAATTTGTACCATATACATTTAGCAGTTGCTGTAGGGCCGTAACCGTTGTTGCTAATAAACAAACATTGTCAACATCATCAGGTGGTTCACGTTAGACATAATCATGTTAGACATATTGCAACCAAGTTGGGTGGATGAAAGCTTAACACTTGGATCTTTAAAAATAAAAATTAAAAAGCAAAGGCGACATCCTGCCACCTTGAGGCGCCTCATTCTAATATATTGGAAGCTGTGGACTCACTACGTCCCTACCTGACACACATTCCTTGTTGAGTATAATAGAATGTGAAGAAAACGTATTACAATATTCGGGAATGAAGTCCTTCTGAGTTGAAAAAGTTTGAAAAATTACCCTATCAAATTAACCCTTGACGCATCGATGAACGCATTGTGAACAGAGCTATGGCGACTAATAACCCGTTGAAGTCAATGATCTCCTTTAATGTGTTTATGCAATTTCGTATCAAGTTTTTTTATATAACCCAATGAATAGTTGGAGTATGCTGTTTGTATATGCTAAATAATAAAATTTATAAGACTTCTCTAGCAATTGGCCTGTAGTTGTTCGCATCATCACGGTTTTTGTCTTTCACTACAGCAATTAATGTAGACATCATGAGCGACATAGGAAGAAAACCGTGAATTAAACACGAGCTAAATAACAAGGACAACGGTACCGGTAACAGTAAGGAAATATGCATAAAACCCTCAGCATGTACAACATCCGGCCCCGCAGATTTATCCAAAGTCAATGTGCCGATGGGCAGAGTTTTATGAGTTTATTCATATTTCTACTGAATAAACAGAGAGCGCCAGGTAATAGAGAAAAAGAGAGTGACAGGGAAACAGTGAAAGAAAGAGAGAAAGAAAGAAAGAGAGAAAGAAAGAAAGAAAGAAAGAAAGAGAGAGAGAGAGAGAGAGAGAGAGAAAGAGAGAGAGAGAGAGAGAGAGAGAGAGAGAGAGAGAGAGAGAGAGAAAATTGTGCGTGTTGACACAGAGACACGAAGGGAAGCCTAATTTCTGTGTGCTTTTCTTGTTTCTTCAGCACTGGCTTCAGATATGATGGCTTCGCAGGCTGCTTTCATCATCGATGTTCAGTAATTGAAGGAGAGGTGTTTGCCCTCAGCTGAACAAACTTTCTGATTAGCGATGACATAATGCTGAACATCGGGGACAGCGAATACGTGATTTTAATTTTACATAGATAAACCCTCCGTTGTGCATAGCAAATTGAAGAATGTCTATTCTATTACTTTGGCTAATATTTTTCACAAATATAAATCTGGTGCTAACTGATGGAAAGCTTTCTTTTTTTTTTGAAAAACCGGAACAAATATGTTTGTACTATAGATAAAAACATGTGTGAACGTTATCTTTTTTGTTATTATACATGATGTTCCCAAAGAAACAGTGCACTGACAAAAAGTGGTATAAGCATACAAACTTGCATACAAGCATACGAGCTTGAACCATTGTACCACTTATATGTGGTTTCTTTGTTTAGACGTATAATGTTTTTTAAATCGTTTTTTCTTTATCTTCTGTAATTTCTTTCCTTAATCGTTCAGTAAATAAATAAATACACAAATGTTACACCACAAAAAGTCTAATAGTTGTGGGTACTTGATAACTATGATGACATGATGCAGAAGTCCATGTTCATTTTAGAACGTGTTTCGTTGAAATTGTTTTTTCAGCATATTGTTCTTTGGAGCACCCTGTAGAAACCACTGAACGCTGGTCCTCATAAACGTAAAAATACTACTAATAATACCAGTGTGAGCGTTTTTCCGATACTGAACTTAAGTTCTTCTGCGTTTAATTAAGTTTTACCTTTATAGTAAATTACCTGGAACTTACCTGGGTAGCGACTTTAGATTTCAGACTCTTCCACATTCGACATTCGCTGGTTAACTCCAAGGCGTCCAGTTTTACTTGGCACTCGCCTATCACTTCCGGTTTGATAATATGGTACGATTTATTTAGCACCTTAACTTTTAGTTGCATTTGCGGCATGCTTTCTAATTCCAGATCCAAAAAATGAAAATCTTCATTGTACGACGGGTGTTTGTTATTTTTCACAACCTTGGACGTCCTTTTTTGCAATTTGCCGGGGATTAGATACAATTTAACATACGAGTTCACATTCGAATCGGATTTATTCGACCCACCAAGGTTTTCTCCTTTAAGCAGATGCACTTTCAGCTGTTTTGAGCCCGGCAAATACTGCATTGACAGTTTAACTTGGCCAATATCTGTTCTACCCTGAACTGACACAGAATGTGAAGAGACGTCAGATAAGCCAGACATGTGAGAATGACTTTTACATAACGATGCTGGTGACAAAGAAGCTTCAGAAAGAAGTTCATCTTCTGACGGTGTGCGAGAATCCAGCGAATCGTTTTGATTCACTTTGTTTACAGTTTTACATGCAAGGTAGAGCTTTTCGTCGTAACTGGTTAGCGATGATCTGCGGCGAATGTAAAGGCGATCTTTCGGATCAGGCGGCAGAGGACGTTCGCTGTGAGACCGTTGCTTTGTCACAATCTCAATAGGCCTTGGTTTAACCTGACTGTATGAACTTTGACTGTGAGAAGTAGTTTTTCCACGTTGGACTGCTTTTTCGTTGTGACTTATTGTGCGAATATCAGGTCTTTCTGTCTGTGAAAGCGAGCGAGGTGCATGCGACCTTTCCGGGTGTGTGGCAGGACGGGACCCATGTGCCGATTTGCTTCTGCTAATTTGATTGTGGACTTTACCCTGCCGACTGTGTGTACTTTTTGAATACTCTAAGGACTTCTTGTTTGGTGTAGGTGAGCTTGTGGGTGAACACGTTGGTGAGTGTTGAGGACTTTGCCGTCTCAGTGGCGGAGGATTAAGGTCAAGGCTAGCTGGTTCTCCAGCTGAGCGGCTCCTCATATTTAACCTGTATCTCACGCAAGGCCTCAGTTGGCTTGACGACGCAGAAGAATATTCTGTTGTTGGCGAGTGTGCTGAACTGCTCTTACGGAGGTTTTCTGATGAGCAAGATTCAAACGGTCCTCGTGAAGACAATGGAGAGCCGGAAGGACTATCATGTCGATGTATTTGTGGTGAAGACGACGGCTCAAGTGTGTGACGATGTGCGTCTTTGTCTCCTAAGTTTAATACCATGTTGGGAAAACTGTCCGTCGACCCAAAAGAGCGCTGAGGTTCCAGCATTGCTAGTTTGTCTGAACTAGTTCTGGCTGGCGTGGGACTAACGGGACATGATCGTGTTGTAGGACTTCGACACAGTGACCCGATGCTCATGTGTGAGTTTGCAGGACTCACAGAGCTCTTGTCGCTGTCGCTCTCGTCTGCCGTGTGGAAATGAGGAATCACAAATTGAGGCACTGTTCTGGGCGTCATCACGTTGGACGCTAGTCGCTGGCCAATGTCAGTTGCATTCTGTTCTACCACCTTGACTTTAGTGGTCAGCCATGCTTTCATGGAATCCATTTCTGCACTTACCTAAAAAAATACCAAAGCTTTTACTTCGTTGTTGCAACATATTCAACAAAATTCACGTTTCAGTAAAGCTTCAAGACAGACTAACATTATTATTATTATTATTATTATTATTATTATTATTATTATTATTATTATTATTATTATTACATTAATAATATTAATTTAATATTATTACTATTAAATTTACATCAAACTCGACTTGGACGAACAATTTTTTTACTGTGCATGAATAAGTGTCTTCTTTTGAAAAATAGCCCTACATTATTTCAGTTTGAATATTTAACTCATTCACTTAACCAATTTTGTTCATTAAAGTTTTGTCAAAGGACCTTACTTCTTTGTCAATGCTGTATGCCTCAAGCAATTTTACTGGTTCCATTGGTTAAAAATAAAACAAACCAGCTTTGTTGAAATTCAGGATGATAAGCGAGAAACTTCCAAGAGTATTGCATCAGCCTTGCTTGATAAGGAAACTGTCGTACTCTATCTTTGCTTTAGGATTTTAATGCACTTAACCAATATAACAGAAACTGAAAAGAAAGATTAAGCTGACACTTAAGTTGTTGGTGGTGCTACTGCCGCTGTTGCTGCTGCTGTTGCTACTACTGGTCTAATCGAGCTATTTCTCCTTTGTCATTTTTTCTGCTATTATTCTGTTGCTACTTGTTCACTTTATCAGTTTGCTGCTGCTGTAAACAGTTGCTAATGATGCTATTCTTGAGAATTTCGATCCCAAAGGGAACTATACTGTGGTAGCAATTGTTGTTGCTACTACCTGACCAAGACCTTTATCGCCGCAGTAGCCAGCATTGACTTACTACTACTCCTGTTATAGTATCATTACTGACAGTACACAGATGCTAGCCACTTTTTCCATTTCATTGACAATCCTTAAATCTAGCTGTTTGACATTTTTAAGGGCGTAGGCAAATCAAATTCAATTCCGTTCATAATCTGGATTTTGCTAACCTAATTTGAAGTGAAATCATTGATGCCTGAGTTTAATTCCAATACAAAAGCTCGTACGTTAATTTTCCGGTAATTAGTTTCTACAGGCATTTTCCTTAATCACGCTAATCTTCAATGAAAAAGACTAAATTTGAATCGCTCGACTTGCACTCCGTGAGTTGCGTTATACATAGGGCAGTGTGACGCTAAGATTTGAATGGACGCTACGTGAAAAAGAACGCGTTTTTATCGACATTTCTCTGTGGCAGCAAACTTCGGTGCCCTGATAATCGTGCCGCATCCTCAGCACCCATTGGAATTGTGTGAATTTTCATATATTGATTTTCATAACCTTAGACCTTTATCCATTCAAAAAGTTTAACGAAATAAACAATGTTATAACTTCCATACAAATACAGGGATTGCAAATAACTTTTTCAAATAAAGATTTATTATTATTATTATTATTATTATTATTATTATTATTATTATTATTATTATTATTATTATTATTATTATTATTATTATTATTATTATTATTATTATTATTATTATTATTATTATTATTATATAATTGGAAGTCTATGTCAAAACTAGAAAACTAGAATACGATGCAGACACATGAAATGAAAAATATTTAAATTTTTCCCCTGCAATAATGCTGAACTAATGCTATATTTTATTTCAATATATTGAATTATATTGAATTTATATATATATAAAATCAAACTTTTTGATTTATTACAAAATATTACAATATTATTAATATTATTATTTTTTTTGTATCTATAATGTTTTGTCTTTCTTGTGCGTTTTGTACGTAAAAGATTAATGCTTTTTTATTCTTTTAAACACAATGTGTCGCATTGTGGCATCTTCATATAATTTACAAAATAATGGAAATAGTTTCGTCGCAAAGCTTCTTGGATTTTGCAAACTTAGCAGTATATTGTAAAAAAATCTGTCTACAACAAAATTGTCTGAAGCAAAAAATTTCTTGCACACTATATCTTTTGTATGAAGTAATCTGTATCAGCCAAATCCCGGATTAATTGCAGTAAATATTTACCAGATTGCGAATGACAAAATCAGTTCTTATTATTATTCTGATTTGGTTTTACGCAAATTGTTGCACTAAGGTACACATACGAGCAGGACGATTTTGTCGGACACAAAAATTTAAGCATAAAAATCTTTGTCCGACAAATGTTCGCAAAACGGCACTTATCCAGGCTGCAAGCTAGTAGAAATCTATGTCAAACAGATATTGCATAGTGTGCACAACCCTAATGTTATTACGTATATTAGGAAGCTGTTATAATCCAATTTATAACAATTTTAATCTAATTATTATTAGTATTAAGCAGTTGTATTAACAACTTCCAGAATAAATGTTTGTGAACTAAAATAAATTCTGTCACTCATATTAATGCTCTTCATATTCAGATGCAAATTGATACTCCAAATTAAGTTAAATGTTTAGCCTCCATCACTTGTGTAATGTTTCTAGGTTGCTATAACTGCAATAACAACCAAAATTGTGGTAGATGCAACACGACTTCATCTTTCATTGTAGATCGCTTTAAGTCAGATATTTAAATGGACTGTAGTTAATTGTAGATTCATGTCACGTGGCGCGCAGTGACAGTGATGTGCCACTCAGCAAGGATTTACAAGTGACGGTGCGCTCTTCACCGAAGATTTCTAGAAAACTTGTCAGACGCCATTCGTCCATATTTATTCTTCTTTTAGGTAAATATGTCGAATTTAATCATGGATGTCCAGGGATCGATTTGAAATGACTGCGTAAACCTTACGAAAAATATTTTGACAGATTCCTTCAAAACCCGTGTGTGGGGCTAGATGGCTAATTTTTAAACCTCATGCCGTTCACGTTCTAACTCGGGACTTAACTCGGAGGAATAGACGATGTAAATGTAATAAATCTGCGCTAATTCTTATTGGCAATTAACAACCTACATAGATAAGAGAAAAGCAGTTCTGTCTTTTGGTAAAGTTCCACCCACATTTGCTGTGTCTAAAGTGCACGTTACTTTTTAGTGCAATTGCCTTACGTCCAAAACTGCCGTGAGTCTAATCCCCGCTATGTTTAGTTTGTCTCGTGTCCACCCTGTAGCCACCCAGTCTTGTGTTCAACTGCAGGTGTCCAAACCTCTTAGCGTCAACCTGTCTTAGTGTCCAAACTTCCCTACGTCTAACCAGTATTGTGTCCTAACTTCGGTGTGTCCAAATAGCTTTGTAGTTCTAGTACAGTAATTCTTTCTATTACAGTAATTGCTGGTTATTGTACGAACGCGGTACTCTAACAAAACTTCGAGCTTCGTACAATATTACCCTCCGAAAGTTTTTTAACTACGAATACAGTACGCATGCGTCTGTAATTTGGGCATTACTGCATAAATGTGTTTTAGGCTAAGAAATAGAATTTTAAGCAACAGTAATATGATTTTATCTTGCATAATTGATACTGATGTTCGATATGTCACTATACTTAAAATATTGGAACAAATTGTATTCCGTCACTGTATTCCGGAACTCATTACTAACCTCTTCATTTTGTTATCTAAACTAACGTGTGCAGTTTTTATCTTGCGTATATCATTCAAACCTAAAATAAAATACACAAATAAAACATCCAATCCTTCCTGAGCCGAGCCAGAACCTGCTTTGCGTCATATATTCTGCGTTCGAACTATCCAGCCTGACTGTATCCAAACTTCTCTATGTCAAACTTTTCGAACAGTGCACCAATCCGCCAGTCTATCTTTTCACCACTCGCCAGTCTAAGTTTTCGCCAGTTGATATTAGAAAAAGAGTGCAATAGGTATTTAGGTAGTGGTACACTTCGCCAGTCTACCATTTTGCCAGTATATCTTTTCGCCAGTTGATATTAGAAGTACAATACATAGGATTGTTCTTGTAATAAGAACTTTTTAAATTGTAATTGAGGTACTCGCCTATATTAGAAAACGCTTACGTTACTCAACACTGAAACGCCACCTGCAATGTGGCGCCCGATAGTACAATCAATTTTCTATCCGATGACGTGCGCGCAGCCGCCACCTCCACAGCTGCTGCCTTTTTTTGGACAGAGCTACCACAGTTTAAACGCTTTGTGGACGGAAGACGTAAGTCGTACAGAGGCGTGCCATATATCACTGAGTTCGTCATGAAACGTAAAATTTGGTGCACTGTGTCAAAATCGCGAGTCTAGCTTTGCTTAGCCAGAAAACGGCGATAAAAGAAGGTCGGGTGACATGTGACATTCAGAATCTGCTGTTATTTTTGTTCTTCGATGTTTTGTTTCCCAGATACGGATCTTTTTTTTCCGTATCTGAGAAAAGATACGCTTTTTTAGAATAACTCGAAAACTTGATAGGGCTACTTGACTAAATTTGGTGTGGACGTAGCCAGAGCAGAGGGCTATGTTAGGTTGCAATTCGGGTCGTTACCTTTTGACCCGTCTGAATTATGACCGAAAAACTTCAAAATATGTCAGTTTTTGAGAAGCCATTACTCCTACAATAAGACCAAGCAATCCAAATAAAAACAAGTAAAGAGCTATGCATTAGCTGTCTACAGCCGGCTCCGTTTTGTCGAATTCTGAACCGTTGCCGTTTTATAGGCCTCGAACAAGTCCAGTTAGGGAAAAATATACATATTTCCCTATAAATATATACATATATAAACGAGGTATCGCCATGAGCAAACTTGGGAAGCCACATCTCCAGAACAAATCCCTTTACAGTCATGTGACAAACACTCGATATTGACATGAGCTTGCCGTACTAGGCCTGGAAGCCGTTAGGACTTCAACCAAAATCAGTTACTTGATGCTGGAAGTGCCACCTACCAAGACGGCGCCCAGTTGTGACAGTCTCAGCAATTCTTTATCCAACGATGTTTAAACAGCCGTCACCGCTACGGACGTTTTTCTAGACCCATGTCGGTGCCATACTTAAAGCTTCTGACAAAAAACTCAACATTTCAACTTTGGGAAATCATAACTCTTGAAGAAAAACATTTTAATCACACGACTAACACTGAAGATAGGGCTGTTCTTGGCTACTAGGTCTAGAAGCCACTTGGACCTCAAGCTCCTAATTTTTGCGACAGCTCATCAAAACTTTACCGTTATGTTACTCAAGACTGAAGCGCACCTACTAATGTGGCGGCCAGTGACGATATTCCAAACTATTATCTATCCGACGGTGTACCGCATTGCTGTCACCTAATTGCGGTTGTTGTGTAAAGGCGACTCTTTCAAACTCTTTCCTCAAATAGCTATAAACTGGTGAAATGATCTACTGACGAAGTGGAGCACTGTTTAAATATGTATTGTACTGTTTTTAATATCCACTGGCGATGTAATGCACTGGTGAAAAGGCAGACGGGTGAAATGATATACTGGCGAAAAGATAGATTGGCGAGACCGTGCACTGGCGAAATGACAGACTGGCAAAGGGATAAACTGGCGAAGTGATAGAATGGCGAAAAATAGACTGGCGAAGGGGGTGAAACTGCCTTATATCTAACAGTTCCTATTGTATTCAAACTGCCGTATTGTTGCCATTGTACTGTACTGCATTCTGCGTGAGAGTTGGAGAGTTTTACCTTCGTTCTAATCATTCCCACAACTTCTTGGGTAGACTTTGATGTCATAATTATCGTTGTATGACGTCACAATTATTATTGTTTACAATTATCGGTTTTTCAAATTATAAAACAACTGAGAACTATAGCAGAAGTAAGCCGCCTTAAACGTGGAACTAAATGCGATATATAGAATAGACCTAGTATCTCTTGCACTTAATTACATAACGTTACGCAGGTAGGATAACGAGCCTTCGTCTAGACATTATAGGTGCTTCTTGCAATATACTAAAATGACTATTTGTACAACACAATAATATAAGTGTGCTATACTAAAATAGGATAATAATGTGTAAAACAAACATTTCAGGATTTACTACTATCGATACTACTATCACAAGTTTAATGTTACATTTAGAGAATAATGTAGGCCTATCATGGGTCTGTTATTACTGATCTTCATCTATTTATTGTTCAGGGGCATGATTTTTGCCAAACAATGAAGAATCTGATACTAATACATGTGCTGTTTGTTTATCTGTGTAACTGGGGAAAAGCTGATGATGATGCTGGTGTGGAAAATCCGATGTACAAAAAACCGGAACACGAAGAGGAATCCATTATGACATGCCGAAATACAGTACCATTTGCAGAATTACCAAATTGTATTTGTCAAAGACAGTGTGCTGTGGGTGATGGAGATTCGTCTGGCCAGTGTGACTGTTCTAAGGGTAACCCTCCAGGAGTTGCTATAACCCCAAAGCCGCCAAGTTCACCAAGGACCCCATGAATGACAAAAAATATAGATAAATGGGTGACTTAAAATACTGTTCTGTGTTAATGTTATTGTGGTCATTGCAATCCGATGTATAGCCTTCCAATAAGAAGAAAAATTCATTGGAGATAAGAGGAGATAAGCAGGTTACTTAGTAGCTAACATATTAGTAGGCCCCATATTTACATGTAAACGTTTTGTTTTGTTTGTTTGTCTGAATCCTTTTATGAGTTTAATTAACTACATAAAGTAAAGCTGTATAATATTTTAACACTTAATTACAACATGCTTCAAATGTACCCAAGAATTCACTGATCATAGGCCTTACATGTATATGTCGAACCTACAGTTTTATATATATCCAACAGTCCTATTTATTTATATGCTTATATATAAATTTATGTATATAGGCTACTTGTGTTAAATGTTAAAATGAAATCCATCTATTAGAGTTAGTCTACACGAACAGTATTTTCGCAATATTCTTGAAGAGTGCCGGAGTACTACCAAGATTTACCGATTTACGCGCCAGAATAGTTGACCCGTTTCCTTAGGACCTTGCTACCCCCATAGAAAATATACACTGATGTGTTAATTTTTTTTAAAGTGCTGTATTCAATGTTTTCTGTTGATGATAAAGTGAACTAAGAAAATAAAATTACGTTTAAACTACTGAATTATATTAATAAAAAAACAAAGAAAAGAGAGCGAGGTCAGAGAGAGAAATATGGAATGAGACAGAGTCTGAGACACTATGTGGGTAGTTCGACCATTGTTGTAGCGTGTTGCACTGCACGGCAGGTTGTTTGCACTGCACGGAGTTTGCACCACATGGTGTTTGCACCGCATAATGGTTGCAAAACAAGGTGGTTGCATCTCACAGCAATTATCTGTTTGTAATTTAGAAGAAAGAAAACCACTACTATTTTCTAGCATTTAAGTGTAAATTTAAGCTTAAGTTTAATGTAATACAAAATATACAAAATTAAAACAATATTATTATTATTTACAAGAACGATCAAAACAAAGTATAGCATGTAAAGCAAAAAATGCTAAAAAAAGAAATTTGAGTCTGTAGCTTAGATATTTTTATTACATGGAGATGTTGCAGCCCCCTGACTTATTCACCTGTTTATGTTGCCAATGAGTAGGCATAGATATTTATAATTGGTTAGTTGACTAATAAAAATAGTAAAATGCGACCTAATTAAAAAGCGGCATGCTCACATATGCGTGCTCACGGCAGATTAGACAACGTTCCCGATAGATAAAATTGATAAATTTTAATTACGTTCAGTGAAATTATGCTGATGGCAACCTTAAACGGATCGCACGGACTGTACTTCAGCAGGAGACTGCATACCTCTGATTGCACGTACGTAATACAGACCTATCGGTGCGGATGTAGTGGATACGCGGCCCTACAGTTTTCGATTTCGACCCAGTCTCAGACAGGTAGCTATAGCGAGCGAAGAGAGAGAGAGAGAGAGAGAGAGAGAGAGAGAGAGAGAGAGAGAGAGAGAGAGAGAGAGAGAGAGAGAGAGAGAGAGAGAGAGAGAGAGAGAGAGAGAGAGAGAGAGAGAGATGAGTTATCTAACTCAGCTATTAAATCATAAATATATAAGCTTACATGCAAATGCAAGTGGAAGCAACATAATTAAATAGTGAAACGGCTGAAACAGAAGTGCAGTATTGCACAAACCGCTTAAGATAATTATTGTGAAAGCACAGATGTAGTGTTATAACTACTAATAGTATCAGAGAAAGCTCTTACTAACTCCTATAATAAAGCGTGACTCATCAACAAAGTACTTGAAAGAAACTAAGCACTTCACCAGCTAATATATAGCAAACATGATACAGGTATACCGTATACGCCTTTGTCTCAAAGCAAGGTGTGTAGACTTGTAACCCTAATGCACCTTAACCTGCATGAAAAATCTGTTGTTGACACTAGTCAAAATGACGAAGATTGCTGACTATTACCTGCATTGTGTCCAATCTGTGTCTAAACTTTTTTTGGACAAACACCTTTTTATCTTAGCAATTTCTTTATCGTAAATCCTGCACTGGAAATCCTGAATATTTCCTGTTGACACTAAAACGTTAACATTTGTGATAGCCAACATTAGTGATATCAATCTATCGTTATCGTTTCTGAAGAAATATTTTTCAAGTATTTCAGAAAAATTATTCTTGATATTAACCAAAATGTGTAATCTATTTTGAATTGATAATGACATACTGTTAGAAAACGCACTCTTGGAACAGCTGTTTATGATCTACAAACAGGCAAGATTTTGTGTTGCCAGAGTTAGTTCCATATAATATATAAGAAGCAGCTATAGAAACTTGGCTTCAAAGATAGTTTCTTGCATTTTATACCTATTAAACCAATAACCTCATAAAGGATGCCAGAGATACCAGTTGCCCAATAGTCGTGGTTTAGAAAACGAGATTCGTGAGTTCAGTTCCTCAGTGCGATCTGACGCCATGTTTAATAATGTTCTTCCATTCTTTAATGATGTATTACATGGAAATGTCACCAAAATATGCAAGATCTTTTTTTGTTCAATAACAGCTTTCAATAATGGATGCCGAACCAGTCTATAACCAGTAAAATCTGCATATCTATCCAGCGAATATTGTAATTGTCCCAGTTGTTTACGTTCAAATGGCTATTAGATGCTGATGAGTTGACTACTTACAATTCATGAATGTATAAATTAGGTAAAGTAAATGTTTTCTATAGTTTTTGATGAAGAATTGACTTGAGCTATGTTCTTCCTATACAAACCGAAACCCAGTAAAGCATTACGTCTTCTTTTCAAACTCAACATTTATGTCAACATTGGATTTTCCGCTGGAATCTGAAATTTGCTGAATCTTTTAAATGTATAATGACTTATCCCACTTTATAAGATGTGTGATTTTGAAATGTTAAATCTGTTTTCTTTGTAGACTGAACAACAATATCACTCTTGTCTGGTTAATGCTGCATAGAAATCTACTTGAGCCTTCATTGTCAATGCTTTGCATTGCTTGGTCATCAATTCAAGAATTACAGAGCATTGCGATGTCATCTGCATCTGCTCATCCTATACTATAGGATAAGCAATATCAACATTGCCAACTTCTCTTAAATATAACAATACTTTAGTATTTCAACGAGTGCAGCATGCTACATAACATATAGGTGCCATTATAGACTACGTACCCTTATGTTCTTTGTTGACATAAATTTCAGATGGATGACGTCAAACCATTACTTTTGCAGTTGCACTCTTGTATATCCTCTTAGTACTAACCCTGTATCAACGTCATTGTTAGTATGAACAGCTGTATGAATTAAATTGGATGAAACACTACAATTTAAATGCTATTATAGTCGTTTTTGAGCATCTACTGTTAACATTAGGAAATGGCTGTTCTACCTTTGCTTTCACTCACTTCCTCGGACACTAATAAAGTAGGATAAATGGAAAAGCAATTAGACGGAATCTGTTCTGTATTTTTAACTAAATATTAATTTAACTGCTACTGATTTTGTTGCAGCCATACTCTTCCTTATATTTACGCAATAGCTATAAAGCTGTGTAGTTATTACTAAGTTCACAAGAGTGCAAAGACTAGATATCCATAAGAATTTAATTCTAATGAAATTTATTCTGAGAATATCTTGAAATTACTACACTAAAACTCTTCATGAACTTTTAGAAACTTTTAAAATTTTTATTACAGCTTTAAAACCGGCAAACTTCAGATATTAGTAAAAACGGGTAGAGTTATAGACAAAGTTATTAGCACCAAGGTCTACTTTTTCTGATATAGCTAACAAGTGTCATCGGAAGCGAAAACATCTCGCCCAGCGACTCTATAGCTGTAACGTTTATGATTTCAAACAAATAATTTCGAACGTTGCCTACATATTGTTCTAGGCCTAAAACAATACTCTATAAAAGCTAGCTTGAATTTGTGAACTTCGAGTTCGAAGGACGCGCGCTGCATTTCCTCCAAAAACTAAATAAGTAATCCGAGATAGTCTTCACCCATTGCACAGGTACGATGGTCTTCTTTAAATTATTAAGCAACTAGCTAGTCCAGGTTAGCCTTGGGTCAAATCTTCTACAGAGCACTCATGAAAAAACACACTCTCTTGCGGAACTTTTTAACTAAACACAATCATTCACAAAGCGATAGTGTGGACACAGCGTAGTGGGCCATCATTTAGGTATATTGTGAATTTACTCTGATGTTACGAATGCTTTTTGAACAGCAGATAGTGTTGGCAAAGCATATCCCTAAATTCGAACCCACAGTTTCCCTGATGGGAAACGGGCACGCTACTTGAGTTGTTTGTTACACTCTGTAGGGTTGTTACTGGTACTACTATGAGACTAATAGAAGTTATTCCTGTAGGACCAATAGACTTCTATATGTATTGCACACAAATATGTTTTAAGTGTAATTTACTAAGCGTCAAGTGTAGACCTATAGATGCACTTTTACCACAGTTACGGATAGCGTCGCGAATTTAGGAAGTTTGTATTTTTCTTGGGTGTTTACAAATGTCTTGGATTGTCTGATTTCTTTTTTCTTTCAGAGTGTTTGTTAGAATGAATTTTATCTTCATAATGCAGTTACATTTAACGTCTTTCTACACCATCTTATTCATAGTCAGCGCCGTCGTAAAAGTCAAGCCCGCTGCTGTTAATATGGTACCCGGCGCCACGGCATCGAAACCGGCCCATGAAGAGGAATCAATTGACATATGCAGAAATATGGAATCAGTAAAGAATGGCAAGGAATTGGCACAGTGCATTTGTCGAAAAGAGTGCGAATTCAAGGAAGATTCTTATGGTCAATGTGACTGCACCTCAGACTGCACCAGCTGTACCGTGAAATCACCATCAACGCTGTCAATACAGCCACCTACTTAAAACTGTTTACACCAATGATGCGCATTTCTGAATGAGCCTAAGTAATCCAAAAAGATGTTCTGTTAAAATTTTCTACACTTCCTCCAAGACTTCATTCAAGCGTTTTATTTTTTCGCATAAATCGCCCAAGGTCCACACTATTGCTCTTGCAATAGTAATTGTAATGTAAATTTTTATATAAATTTGAGCTTTTGCTTAATTTTATTTTAAATTCTGGACAGTTCACACATTCTTCGCTGTTATAGCAAACTCGACTAGAATTTCTGATAAATGCTGTGTAGCAATCGTAATAATAATATATTATAGTTTATATCATTAATCTGTCATTCAGTGTTGAAATTCGATCTTGTGATACATACCGTATAATGTAGTAGAAACACAGAACTATCTTGTATGTCTCTGTCATAAAGTATTTGCACCTTGGTAAAATGATATACAATTAGGCTAAACTTGCTAAATGGTTAACATTTTCAGCAAGTGTTTTGTTTGTTTGCTTTATCACTTTATAAGACTTTATAAGACTAAATGGATATAAAAATATGAGAGAGAGAGAGAGAGAGAGAGAGAGAGAGAGAGAGAGAGAGAGAGAGAGAGAGAGAGAGAGAGAGAGAGAGAGAGAGAGAGAGAGAGAGAGAGAGAGAGAGAGAGAGAGAGAGAGAGAGAGAGAGAGAGAGAGAGAGAGAGAGAGAGAGAGAGATCATTTGCATTTGAATTTAGCATTATTTGTGTGCATAGTTACACATGTTTTTATATCTTGTTCAAAAGATATTTGATTTGATACTAGAAGGTAACCTTCAATACAGGTAACCACCGTATACGATTAAAAATATTGACATATGACTCCGGCTTATTTTGTACATTGGCAGTAACTATTAAAATTAATGTTTTTACCTTTCTGCTGAACAACGACACAAAGTCATATTACCATGTTTAAAAGACCTGTGTTCTGGCACTAAATAAATGATAAAGTACTGCTTCTGATTATGTTGCAGAAATTGTATATCATGCATATCTTGACGTCACTGACGTCGCAATGACTAAATGTTGCTTTAATCACATTTAGGGCGAGGAATAGCTGACTGGTCAGGTATCATGGTATATATATATATATATATATATATATATATATATATATATATATATATATATATATGTTTAGATCCCATATGAAACATTGCTGAGTTTGGTCAGTAAACAAATGGGTGATTGCCAGAAAAACTGATTTTGGTATTTTTGCCTGTTTTATTATCTTCGACTTTTGGGCACATAGACAAACGATTGTGGCAAAAAATCTTTCTGTCGGTTTAACATAATTTTCACAAGTGTTTTGGCTTTCAAACAAAGCAGATGCTAGTGTAGGTAGCTGATACTGTAGTGTGCTATTTATTAGTATGCCAATCCACCACTACCTACATATAGTAGGAGATAGTGCTATTGTCCTATTTAATAGTATGCTATAATACTGTTAACTAACTAGTATAGTTAGTTGGTACATACTTAATTCTTGGAGAACCTGAGAAGTAGGGTATACACAACACAACGCAGTGGAATTCACCAATTAATCGGATGCACGCAGATTAATATAATATTTGATCACCGGCAGAATCAAATAAGTTGCAACATTTTGTCACCAACCTTCACAATTCTGCTAAAACGAGATCTGTCTCGCAATTTATCTGCAATGATTAGTAATGTGCGAACATTTCACGAAGTGCATTGAGTGTGACGTTAAATCCCACAATGTCAAATTAGAATACACCAAGGGAGCGAGTTACAAGAAAGGAAGACCATTTAATGTCAAACTTGCCTAATTATCTGTGTATGTCTCAGGTGTTGTCTTCTCATTGTTAAATATTAGACGCAGATGATGATGCACCGTAGGAGAAAATGAACCCCCTTGACGATTGCAAAGCCTCCCCTTTATAGGCTTGGGGCTTCTAAGACACCGCTAACGAACTGAACGTGTCACAGGTGCTTGCAAAAAGTATTACAGGCAATCTGCGGCAGGATTATTGTTATTAACCACACTGGCTTTTACGTCAAGAGAAGCTGAAAACAGTGACATAGTCATTATCTGCTTTCAGGCCTCTTAGAGAGAGAGAGAGAGAGAGAGAAGAGGTTTGTAGAAAATCTGAGCAGTAACAAGATATATTATATGCGACCTAGGCAGGTTTTACGCCTACACACGTTGTTAGTTACTGATGTTAGTACTAAGGTCTTGTGCCAAAACCTTCATTTAATTAATTCAAATGAAATCAGTGAAATCTTAACATATGCCATCTGCGCAAAACACAAACAGTTCCGATTGTAACAAAACCGATTTTTTAATCTTTAGTACACGTCGAAGTTGGCGAATGACCCTATTGATTAGGCTTACAGCTAATTGACAGCCGATAGACACAACAGATTCTTAACAGTAAGAACATTAAACATTAACTTTGTTTTAAATATTCCACAAAAAGTGAATTTGTTAAAATTTTAATCTAAGCAATAAAAGGACAAAATAATTTCATGCGTCATCCTTATGTTTACAATTCACGACTATGAGTTGTGATAGACATGTAATCTCTCATTGGTTGACAATAGCTACTACTACTGCTGGAAAGTATTGAAATATCTCATTTATAAAAAATTGTGAAAAAAATTTGTTTGTTGTACGATACTTGGATCATTGAGTTATATCGGATATATGGTACTACTTGCCGCACCACGTTCATTTCTAAAACTTGTGTACAGTCCAAACTTATGTTCCAGCTTTCCTGGCAATGTCTCCAACTTCAGTTTTTACACTCACCCAAGTTTAATTCAGCATGGCTGTTCAAGACTTACGGGTCTGATACGTTTCTTATAATATAACGCTTCAAATGACAACGTTGTAAACTCACTTCGTTCAAGATTCAGATTCTGTGCACGAACAGTCATATGGATAAGCATGCCGTTTCAACAACACAAGCTAGGTCTACTTATTCAATGTAAACCAGATAACCAATTCGGTCTTGCATAGTCTACGTGGGTGCTCTGAAATTGCGGTCACTGCGTATTAACCTCATGAAGCGCACAACGTGAAAAAGGCATTAGGGTATTTTTTACTAAGAAATATTTTTTCGCCTAACTCTCGACAGTATCGTTCACAGGAACAAAATTACTGTAGATGCCATTTCAGAGATTATTATAGACTATGCAGGCTATGCTCTGTTTATAAAGCAAAAGTATATACACTTGATTCACTGTCTGTATAATCGCAAAGAGATACTGCCAGTAGACAAACAAGTACTGTAAGTACGCTAGCTTTTATAAGTTTGGAGTCACATTTAAGGCCTATTTCATTGTGGCGAAGTTTTCATTGATCAATCACTGCAGTAACTAAGGTTAATAACATAATTATGTCAGTTTTAACATAACGTGTGACATATTACCCGGCAATTCCATCGTTGTTTTGATTGTCTGCAAGCAAAATTCCTAGGAAGAAGCCTATTGGCACTTGTATTCAAAATTATTTGCCACCTAATCTATATTTTCGATTATGTTTTGATATAATAGATGTATGGCAGCAGATATATGTGATGAACATCAGTAAAACTGATGACGCTAGCGCACTAAAACATAACCCGACAAAGAACTTCACAGCGTTTACGAGCACAAGCTCCTTTTTCTGTTTTCTGCCTCAAAACTACAAATATGATGCTACAAACGACTTTAATTGACTTCGTCGCCGTAAATTGATTCTTATAAAATTGCCTGTATACTCGTCGTCCTATTCGCTCTTCATAATTAGTTTTTCCGGATGCAGAAGATGCTTTGAGCTCTTCGTGGATGCAAATGATGGCGATGATGAATAGTTGTGGGCAGAATAGAGAGACATTATACGTGGAATGTATAGTCTCATCGGTCCTGTGCTCTATTGTAATTAATGACACAGGCTTCAGACGTAGGGAGGCGTATTATGCATACTGCGCCACTATCCCCTCAAAAGGAGATGACTGTTTGAAGGACATTTCGCGTGAAACGACTTTTTCTAATTTAAAATAAGCGTCATAATATAACAAAATTAAATTAAATCACATATGATCGAAGTACCTAATGTATGTAAAACAAAAATCTGCAGAATTACCAATTACCTCTTGACTAAGCTTTATTCGCGGCGAGGCAAAACTACCAGAAAAATTGAAAATGATAAATTATCACCCAAATGTAAGTGACATTAGAATTCTTCTAGACTGGATCTATAGAGGAAAGTGATGTGCTGCTTGCTTTAAGCCATTACTTACAGCAAAAGTTAATGATTACGACAGCAAATTGTTCGGTTGCCAAGCTGTCGAGCATGGTTGTTCAAACTGTTATTCAGTCTGCAAGCTTTCTTATATTTCTCGCCTGTAGCGCAAGAAGAAAAGAATGAAGCAAAAAATGAAAGGATATTGCAAATATCTCTCTTCGTGAAACAAGCTCCGCTATTTTTGGAAAGTCAAAAACGCCATTTATTGTCTATGAGTAATTCAATAGCAGCTTATTAGTGGATACTTCTGTAACAAAAAAAAACAAAATTTTAAAAACTAGCACGTGAAACAGGTAGTTGCTGCACTTTAAGTAAGGCCCAATTCACACAAAGGACGGGCGGCAAAATTCCTCCAGGTAAAATTCCTCTCGGCATTCCTCCAGAGTATGGAACACATTGTTTTCTATGGTGTGTTTCACAAAAACACCTTATAAGGAATTTCCTTGATAGTTTTCCTACTGAAGAATTTTAGGCCTTGATAGACACGCTTCAGGATTTCTCACGAAGTTTACATTAAAATTTAACTGCTTAATATGTGTATAGCCACTGTGCAGCCATTCGATAATAATAAAAAACAACAAAAAGAAAGTTTGTATTAAAACCCAATCGTTTTTTTAAACTCATGTTTTAAATATATATACATATGTTACAAGCAATGTGTAAAATTTATAAATGTGATATTTTATACATTATCTAGGCATTGTACAGAGCGAAGAAATCAACTTAGAGTCAATGTATTTACATCAACAAGGCGGTCAAAAATGTCGGTGAGTTAATTGTTTTATTAGCAATGAATGCAATATCACCATGTCTGACAATCCGCTTGACCAGGTGGATCATTTTCCATACTTAGGAAGCCTGTTCTTCTACGTACAAATGCACTTCCAAATAAGGTGTGGGACATTGACTAGGAGCAGGTCATGTGACTTTTCATAAACTCGTTGTCTTTGAAAGTAATGATTTACACCCGAAAACGAAAATCTTTGTCTATCAAACTGTCGTCATCTGAACCTTGTTTAACGGTTGCGAAGCTTGGACTTTTTATTATCGTGACGTCAAACAGCTCGAAGGTTTCCCTTGATCCATCGTAACATTAAATACGATTAATCATCAGCATCGCTATCCTCGAAACAGCAAAAGGCAGCATGAAACATTATCAGCGAATACATGTCTTCACTGGACAGGACATGTCGTCAGAATGCAGCAGAGCAGGTTCCTCATAAAATACTATTCAGTGAAGTAACGACTGACAAACGCTTCATGCAATAACTGATTTCCTAAGCCATCTACGTCAGCTCCACAGAAGACGAACGGGTGTGTAGATATTTGGACACACTGTACTTCGCTACCGTGCTGAACTTAAATTTTCGGATACAAGAAAAGGGTCAGTGACACAAGTGAATGAATGTATTTACGATACCAACTTCCAAGCACGTTAAAAGACGACTTATTTCATAATTCCTTAAAATAGAATTAAGGTTATTATTATTATTTAATTATTTATTTTACATTTATTTCAGTACATAAAAGGTACAATAGAACAATAAACAAAGCGTAGTTAAAAATCACGACAAATAAAATAAATATTTACACAAAGAGCAAAGAATTAGTAAGCTAAATATGTAAAAAAGGGTTAATAAGTGTATATTCCCAATGGGCAAATATATTCGAAGTTAAAATGATATCAGTATTATGAATAAAACTGCGTACGATTTCATTGCTTGAATTTAAAACTCGCTGATGAAGGCTAAAAGTATTTTTGCGTAAAATGACTTTAAAATGATTACAGTAATTTTCGGCACATATTCTCAATGCTGTGGTGCCCCAACGGTAAGCAAAAAACTTCGTCAATGCAAAATAGTAGGCCGCTTTTAAACATAAAAAATGCCTAGTTATATAAAATGTCAGTTATATAAAATGCATAGGAAATTTGTTTTATCGACTATTTGTTTTATTTCTACATTAACTAAAATTTATTCAGTATCCCATAAAATGCCCGTGGAAAATATATTCAAAATCTAAGTATTACATGCTTTGCCTAAACAGACTTTTGCATTACATGTAACTATTTTAGATGCTTTGGCTGATTTGTTCATACTTTACCTGTAACTTATATATTTAAAAAACTTAAAAAAGCGAGCGGTTTCTGTGTGCAATGAACTTTTTTTTGCATTTTCGCGAAGAAATTATATAATTTAAATGCACATGCACATATTTAATTTCAATGTTACTTAAGTAACTAGCGTTAATAATCAGGCAGGCAATAAAACAAATGAGCAAGCGAGCAAAAACCAGCTACCCAATGACCAGCCAGCCAACTAACCAGCGCACCAACCAGCCAATCAGCCTACGAGTCATGATAATACCAAAAAGTACTAACTGAGAATAAATTCAAATTTGGCAAAATGAGAAAAACTTTGACTTTGAAAACAGTGCCGTGTTGAAAGCCATCTTAGATCAAAACCAGTGGAACTGTACCACAAGAAGATTAATGGCTTGATTCCCTGTGGAACCAACGGGTGGTTACCCTTCCTAGTATCATTACGTACCGCTTTTGGCTAGTCAGGTTTAATCTACCGTATCACAATCTGATCAATTGTTGAAGGCAACGAATGGACGTGTAGTCAATATGCGTACTATTTCGTAGGCTAAGAAACTACTGATACCTTCAGGCCAGATCTTCAATGGATTTCATTGCCGCTCGAGAACCACTGGGCACTATTTCTCTTCTGTTTACAATCCTTCGGACTGGTTGTAGAAGTGTGAAGTTCCTGGAACTTTCAAGAGCTTGGAACTGAATCTAGTTCACTATAACAAAACGGAACATAGAATTGACTGATTTTTTTTAAATTAACGGAATTTCGAATTATGATATTTTCTTTTTATCACAGAAAGTTAACTTTTGCGAATTTTTGCATTTTGATTAGGTCCCTAGAAAGAAGATGTTGTCAAGAATATTAAGTAGGTGTCGACTATTTTAGGTCATTTAATGTTTGGTGTTTTTTTGTGCATGAGAGACAGAAAACAATGGAGCGAATGGGAATTAATAAAAGTTTTTTTTGGTGCAAAAGAACTAGTAACTGGAACTAGCTCCTCTTGTAAAAAATCAGAGCAAATAGAACTTGGATTAGTTGCTAGTTCCTTTGTCACGGAGATATTTAGAACTGAAATTAGTTTATTTTTCTTGCCAGAGAACTAGGAACTGGAGTTTGATTCTAAAACTAGGAACTTTATTACCCAGTCTACTGGGCAAGATCTCGGTGATGCACTGAGTTAGGAGGACAGGCAGCTGCAGCTGCACATGTAATTAATCAAGATGCAGTGATTGATTAGCTTACAGTTGATTGACTCGCAGGCGGAAGAATGGGTATAGATGATAAAAACAATTCGCGCAATTTAGTCAAACGTGCCTTTCATTGGCCTAGCAATTAATATAATTAGTTTATCTCAGCCCAATAGTTATGCTTTAAAATAAAGAAGAACGCGACCATCGGCATTTACAAAATAAGTTTTCTTTTCACGGTCTATACGTCTTAATAACACATAATTTCACATGAGCTCACAGTTCTCACTACTGTAGTTCTCGTGATTTAGTAGACGCCCATTATAGCAAAATACGTAAAAACCATTTCTCATTACCGTTGCGAATCAATATAACAAACAAAAATCGTCGCCGTGATGCAATAATAACGCCGACGGATTTATCATCATAATTATACTACACACGCTTTCGCTGCCTTAACTGTGATAAAACGGTTCTATTACGCACTTTTTTGGAGCAAAAAGAAACTCGTTTTCTTGTTTATATCAACCGATTCAAATTAGGAAATCTAATCCAGACCGAGGCAGTTCAGACAAAGTTTTAATTAAGCCAATTATTTAATTAATTTTGGTCCTTTTAAAAGTACGAACGCTTTGGATGTTAATGATCACGTGATGAACAGCAGTTTTCGGACATTCATCGATTAACAATGTATTTATTCTGCGTTTAAAGAATTAATATACTTTTACAACTGACCAAAAGACGCAAAAAGCAAATGTCACGTATCACGTGCAAGTCTCCCGTTTGAAATGCGGGTCAATATGTGTCGCCATGGCACGGTGTTCAGTCAGCATGATAATATATAAGCAGGCATTGTAGCATGGGAATCTTTCACATGCAAAGTGACAGCCCACAATACAAAACAGGCTTATGTTGCAGTTATTACGTTGATATGACAAAATGCTTAAGAAGAGATGCTTAGTAGGCATGTAAGGTGCTAATAAATTAAATGCGTTTACCACAATAAAATATTTTTAAACTGATATGGGTTAACAATTCAGTGAGTTTTGGCGCTAGGTGTTAAATTTAAATTAACTAGTAACTATTTTGCTTGAAATTTGTATTAACATTTGTACAAACGTTTGTTTTTTTTCAATATCGGTTTCTGAACCTGACGTTATATCATGTTACAATTTTACGAATGCTCATAGTAGGAACCTATAATTCTATAACTCTTACAATTCTATAATTGGTTTTATAACTCTGTGACTTTATGAGAGTTTCCTGAAGCCGAAACCAGGTGCTAAACAATTTACTCGCATTCCAAACAACTGAGCAGACGTGATAGCATTTGCAAACAAGCAGGAAAACGCAGGTAAATTCATTTTGTCGCTCAAAGATAAATAAATAAGCGTATTATAATGTTGATACATACACAAATCGGGGAAACAAATAAACAAACAAACAAAAATAAACAAACTGACAAACAGACAGTCAGCCAGTCAGTCAATCAGTCAGTCAGTCAGTCAGTCAGTCAGTCAGTCAGTCAGTCAGTCAGTCAGTCAGTCAGTCAGTCAGTCAGTCAGTCAGTCAGTCAGTCAGTCAGTCAGTCAGTCAGTCAGTCAGTCAGTCAGTCAGTCAGTCAGTCAGTCAGACAGACAGACAGACAGACAGACAGACAGACAGACAGACAGACGAACATGACAAACAAACAAACACTATATAAAATTACGCACATTCTAGCTAATACGCAATGCCTGTCTGGCTAAATGTATAACGTAAAATTAGCAGTAAACAGGCATTCAAATTGGGTGTAAAGAAATACATAAAATCTAAACTGAATCGCCATAAAAGATTTAGGTAGGCCATTCTGCAGAAATGTATTTACATAATGGTCGTTACGTTCATTGTTGTAAAACTTCCGTAAAGACAAAATTCGCGTAAAGGTTGTAAATGCTAAGCGTGAAGCTGAATAATTTATGAACATCGTTGCTGATACACAATGACAGGGGACTAACGGTGTCGAATATTAACTGAAGTTTTCGTTTTTCACGCACGTGCAAATTGACAGTATTACGACTTTTAAAAGGGTGTTCTTATTTGGGCTGTAGCCTTATAGGAGACCCCGATAGTTTGCTAATGCTGCAACATTACTCGTGGGAGAAATCAAAGATCGCAGGTTGTTAACACCCAATCTTACAACTTCACTAAAATGAGTAACAAGAAACCTAAGATCATTTTTTGGTTTTGCATGCGCCCCCTCATAGAGCCAACATATTGCGTGTGTTGTATTGTGCATTGCACATGCACAAGTCGTAACTCAGTAATTAGCGAATAAACACCATCATGATGCCATGTTTCAATCATGTCATTAAGAGGAAAACCATGTGTGGATAGTGCACAGAAAATTGCAGTAACTATTATCACGCCATAGAGCTTAGTTTACGACCTCTACCGAGACATTTTATGGTTTTTGAAAAAAATGTAGGTTTATAAGTTTGCGTTTATAACATATTGTTTAAAGTAGAACTTACTGTGTGCATTGCATTTGAAAGCAAAATGGCAATATTACATAACTTTAATAATAATTGTTTAATAATTTCAAATAGTTTCATGAATAGTTTTCGAATAGCTGTTAATTTCTAAAAATAGAAACGATAAAGAGGTGGTTGAAAAACGCACACTACAAATACACAAACTGGAAGCCTTCTATAAATAACCAAAATCACTCACTTCGCATATTTCTAAATTTTACAAGACGAAGCCGTGAAAGCATTTTTAGTACGCTGTTTCACTTTCCTCAAAGATATCTTCTAATGTGATTCTAAACCTTTTTGAAAACCTGAGTGCCGTTACCATTAAGAAGAAATAACAACCCAGTAGTGACTGCTAGTGACTAGTGGAAACGTTGGTTTCTTTTTAATAAAAATGTTGTAAAACATAACATTGTGGATCATTGCTATTGTAGGTTATTTGTCAAACTGATGCCGTTTTACGCTTAAGAACTTGAAAATTTTAAGAAATGTAAAATTTAAATCTAACTTCATACACAGCCATATGAATGCAGCTGTTACAAAAAGTCTTCTTGTCAGACAGATCGCTGAGGTTTTTATCTTTGGGATTGAGGGTTTTGCTGAAAGGTGGTAGGGGGAGGCGATTCTTGCACGCTTCCTGCAAACAACAACAATCTTAACAGCACTAAACTGTTTGAGTTATCAAGTGTAAAACAAAATGCATGTATCGCCTCCCCTAACCTCTTAAACAAAGTCCATCAACCACAAGGATGACACCCCAACAACCTGTCTGAGAAGAATACATTTAATAATTACTACAGAAATAAGGTCTTATGGCCTAAACATTGCGGCCGTACATGAAGTTAGATTTAGTTTGGCATTTCTTAAAGTTTTCACATTCTTAGTCTCAAAGAATCTCAGCATCAGTTTGATAAATAACCTACAATATCAATGAGCCACAATGTCATACTTGATAACATTTTTATTAAAAAGAAATCTATGTTTCCACTGCTCACTAGCCGTCATTACGGAATTATTTATCGATTTGTCATTTCTTCTTAATGACAACAGAATTTTGAAAGAAGGTTTAGAACCATATTACCAGATGGTTCTGAGGAAAGTGAAACAGCCATCTACAGTCACCATGTTTTACCTGGTTTGACAGCTTAACTGGATTCTCCAAATAGCTTCAAACAGCCAAAAAAGTTTGTTACTTTGAGCTGTGCTTGATGTTATCCTCAAGACAAGATTGTTTTTCTTAAGCTCTTTTGTTAGGCGGTTTCACCAAAACTGACTTGTAAGGACGTTAAATGATTTTCAGGCCTCGGCTAAAGTGGCCTGATGATGCGAGTCTTTGTTTTAAACGGGTTTTATTGAAGTTGTCAAATATCGGAGCATTGGACATTCACAGCACTACTCAGAAAATACTGGGCAAAAATAAAATTTCTAGTCGGTCCACACTAATCCTCGTACTATGCGTTTGGGTTGGGGATCTTATTTCCGATATTTCGACGTGAGGTCTCGCACATTTACCTCCTACAGTCATTTCACTGGAACATTGATTTAACAATTCTTCGTTGAGTAAAGACATTGGAAATGCGAGCGTTTGCGATTAGCTAACACCGCGAGACCTCGTCCCGGAATAATTACCCCTGTAATTGCTGATGTTGTACTTCTTGCAGTAATTAATGTCTCTCTGAGAATCGAAAGGTTAGCTATGATTTAACTAGTAAGTCACACGTTCATGAAGTTTGCACTCCCATGTAGAGGTTGCCGTTGATCTATCAGACGTTAGCAACACTTGCAAAAATTCCTCCTGAACAGCAGGTTGCAAATTTAGTCGCCCCGTCATTTGTATTCAAGCATTCACATCATATTCTGTTTCAAAAGTCACTCTAAAGAAATTTGTTATCTCATTGCCCGTAAAAGACTGTGTGATATACTGCTAAGGTGATAGAGTGTCCGCAGTTGAAAAGGGTGGCTTGCACTTGTATGAGCTAAATTCTATTGCGTTTGTTAACTTAATATATACTCTTGCTTAGACAAAAAATTATCATAACAAATAAAAAATGGCAATTCAATTCATTTGAATGGTTAGTCGTATATCAATACTTGGTCATGTAAACCATGAAGGTAAGTGCTTGATCATCGAGTGCATTAACATATTTCTAGATAATACAGTAGATTATGGAAAGCAGAAATAAGCTGTTGTTGCTGCTTTAATATAACTGAGATCCATAAACTTGAACCAACGTACTGACACTAAAGAAGAAAGCAAAGCTTTAGAGGAAATACTGTAGTAAGAACGATAGGAAAATCAAGTTTAACTAGTCCGGACTATTTTCTGCTCAACGGCCTGGTAGTTTAGCACATTATTTATCGTTGCCGTGGATCCGTTTTTTCGTAAAGATTTTGAATACGGGCAACTCTATTGCGACGCACAATATTAAAAACCGATGACAACGTCTTACAGTTACTTCAACAACATCACTGCAAAATAAACTCCCTTTATAGAGCTACTACTCAAGTTACCCAAAATGATAGTTTCCTTGGAAGTAATATTTTATTCATAAAAATATAATACACAGAAATATAAGCTCTCCTGACGCGTTTTGCCATTAACAAATCTTGACTTTCAGTGTGTTGATACTAAAAATAAAAATGCCTTGTAAAATTACTTCTGCTTGTATGCAGTACGGCTTAAAATCGATTGTTGCTTGTTTAAAAGAAATGTGGCCGATCGATCTGATTTGTGCACTGTAAACTTTCTAAACCAGTGACATGAAACGAATTCAAAAAATATGTAAAAATAGCCACAACTCTGATCCTGCTTCCATTTTTACAGAAACAACTCTGCCTGCAGGAGTTTAACGAAAACTGAGTCATCCGACTTTTTAACTGCGGACAAAAGTTGACACTTTACTGAGAATCCGCAGTAACCAGTAATTCTATAACCAGTAGTAACTACGTAAAAATACGAATCGAAGGCAAGAAATTTATAGGAAGAAACCGCCAGACTTCAATCACGTTGCTCCTCATGCTGGTTGCGATTACGGGGCAGGTGCTGGACTGGAAAACACACCTACACGTTCCCCAACTGAATCGACGAGGCCATTGGACATTGCTAGTTTAGATGGGACATAATCTTGTCCTACAATTAAATAACAAACATCTTATCATTTCCGTCAAGCAGGTTTACTTGAGATCGAATTGCTTTACCTTAACGAATTAATTAAAGTAGCAGTAATTTGGGAATTAATTATCCATTTATAATTAATAATTAAATAGAATATATTGTATTAATTACATTATTGATATAAGTTTAAAAACTGTCGGTGTAAGTCAAAAACTAAAAGAGCCACTATTAAATTCGGAGAAATTAGAGTAAGGTGGAGAATACGCACAGACCAATACCTTATAACCACAAGGCACTGCCTACACAGCGTTTAGGCTGAGTTAGTCTCAAACGTATAGCATTTGAATTATTCCAAAATTTCAGAAGCTTTTGAAGAAAATCCTCTCTTAGTCACTGCAGATTCACTGTTATGTTTTCTACATATTCGATTCGTAATTTCGAAAGATATACAGATTCTGTGGCTTTACATAACCACTCTTCCGTTTTAACTTTTATAAAAAATGTTATTTAAAAAATATGTGACTGTTATTTCTCATTTTTAAAATTATGTACGGGCAATATGGTTTTAGACCATATTGTACATTTGGCATTTGTTATTGACAATATTATGTAAAGTAAAAAGTAAAGCACTGTATTGCATCGCCAATTCTGTTGTTGTCGTTGTCGCTGTCGGTGTCAGTGTCGATGATGTTGTTCTTTATTTAAAAATTATATGCGGATGTGCATATTCGACTTTAAAATTACTAAAATCAGATTTCAAGTAAAAGAATTGCAGTACAATTGCAAATTTGCAATAAGAATATAGCTGAAATTGTATTTCTTTGAGAAATGCCACGGATAACTGTGAATGGATGACAATAAATTTGCTTAATAAGTTTACGAAATATTTGCAAAAAACTTCTTTAACAAGGTCAACAAAAGCAGTTAAGCAATTTTTTGTCCTGATTTCTATAAATCTGCAACGGCGTAAGTATTTTGCCAATTTACAAAGTTTTAACTTTTGATGTACTATTGGACAATAAAACTGTAGGCAATGTACCGATTTGAAAACTTTCAAAACCTTGACAGATATTGTTTGTAAAATAGATTATTTCAAAAAAAGTCTTTAAATTTTTTAACTGCGCAGATAAGTGGATGCTAAACGAATCATAATAAGCGATGATTCGCGATTATTGCGATTCATTATGATTTATGTGGTGTATATAGTATGTAATAAAACAGGCAATACCTGCTTTATTGGAACTCATGTCCATCTCCGAATTGATTTTCTCTCAGGTTCGCGAAAACAAACATTATTTGTGCAAAAACCAATAATTATATCAAAATTTAATTAACTGTGGGTTTGAAACGTCATGGATCAAAAAATTAAAGTTGATGGTAATAATACAGTAATTTAAATCCAGACTGAGCCGCAAGCTTTTCAAATTTTCAAAAGTTCTAACTGTTTTAATGAAGTAAATCTAAAAAATGAATGCTAATCAGCTTATCATCATGTGTAAATTCTCTAACACATTTCATTGCACAGCAAAGAACGACAGAACAACCACATTACCATTTGACGAAATATTTTAGAGACACGCAGCTGAACTAATTTGAATATAGGTCTTTCATACCTCTAAATTATTATTAAGGCCAGAACAACAGCAGTTCTGTTCGTTACAACTAACTGGGTTCACGAACAGATCACCTTAATGGCGTGTTTAATAAGTTGCCCGTCAAGCTGGGCCTGAACAGCACGATCTTTACCTTTTTACATCGTTAGCCTCAAAATGTCAATAGTTAATAAAGAGTTTCATTCGTTAATAAATCCACGCGGATTATATCTGGGAACAGAGTAACGATGCCTGACATTGAAGACTGCTGGCAGCTGGATTATGACCGGGAATATATTAATGACTCAGTGGCTCATAGGTCTAATACCGAGGGAAATTACTAATAAATCTTGCAACGGATACTGCGAAAAGTTATTCGCTTGTTTTTGCTTCAAAAGTTTTGACGTGCTATTCTGTAATGGCAGTTATGGGTTTATTTAATAAAATCACAAACATAATAATAGGTTTAATAACCTGTAAGATAGGATGTTCTAGTTTAATGAAGCAGAATTTGAAAATATAACAATCAGATCGAGTGATAAATAAAAGTACCGACGTAACTGACAATTACATTTTCATTAATGTCATCGTTCACACAACAAGCGCATGCGTAAATTCGGCTGAAGTACACGAAATTTTGATAGGTCAAGTTCAAGTCCACTATTTAAACAAATCAGAAAAGGGTCATTTTAAAAATACATATTACCCTCCACTTAGTAAAAGGGTAGTCAACAACATACTAAGTCACTTGAGGTTGAAACTTTCGGCTATATGACTGAAATACGCCTGTTTTACTCGCCATATACATTCAAAAGAAAATTCTGACTTCTCTGAGGATTTGAGGATTTTAATAACGTAGAATTCATTTCACGGTGCAAAAACTTCACAGGTGCACCAAACACTGTTTACGTACCTTATTTTTATTAACCCCGTTACGAACTATTACAAGAACTCATCATTACATCATGCATGATCGCGCTGCTTTCGTATACCTGTTTAAATCTCATTTAGTACCTTTTTCAACATTATGCTGATGGTACTTGTGTAGGTTTTGCATTGCTTGTGTTTTTGTGCAAGATGCTTAAAGAGTAATGCTTCACTCCTACAATTTTTACTGAGAATTCTTGACAACTGGGCTAAACCAACTTGACACTAGATGCTGAACCTCGCTTGAGATTCAGCTCGCCAAGTGCCGTACGATGCCAAATTGCGTTAAATCAATTCGCTCCTTTTAAAAAGAATGCGCACCGAAAATCGAAACTGTTACTTTAAAACGTGCACAAGAAAACGTAATCAAAAACACGATGCGATGTGTGTACGTCTGAAAAATGTAGGGCGCCGTCAACATTGTTACTGGATGTGTTGAAATAGCTTGTTTTTTTCTTAATTGGCAATTTTTCTTAATTGTTTTTTGTTGCAATATAAGTGATGCAGAAGTTGTCATTCCGTGTTAAAAATTCTTTCTAATCTCGAGATTTCCTAATGACGAATCTATTGTGCTTGATGATCGATTTCTTCGACGCCTTTACACATAACTTTCGGCTTGTAAGTAAATGTGATTTGAAAACTTTTCTTTGATTATTGACAAAATGTCTTTTTTCTGTTGTTTTTATCACAGGAATGTTTTCGAACAAGGCTGTGAGCCCCTCAGGGCAACGGACTGAAACACACATTTTAAGTGGATAAATAATGCAATGCAACACAAATTTTGATATTTTATAAAGTATTTCAAAACTTTAATATTAGCGCAGTATTAATTAGCAAAAAAATATTTTTTTTGTATTTAAACATTTTATTTAATACAAAACATACTTTACAAATTAGAAAAACCAAGACATTTAAAATGACAATAAACAAATACAAGCACTAATTGCAATTAGTTGTAATCAATAATATGCATTAACTACACTCTGGCAATTTTGGTTATTCAGTAAATCATTGGAATATGTGTTTCAAAGGTAACCAACTATCTTCAACTTTTTCTAACATCCAAGGTTGGCACTTGCATATTTTTCCATCTTATACATATATTTAATACATCTCACTGCATGATTAAAATTCAGTGTTTGTAATTTGCTTCGAGTACACCAAATATACTATTTTAATATTAAAATGGTCTTATTTAAACATAAGAAATTTTTATACGGAAACTCAACAAAATTACAACAGACATCAATTTCTAATGCATTACTTGTATTTTGCACCCACCATTGTTTGAAATGCCCATTTGAGCTTTTCTTTATTACAGTTCCACAGAATATGTAATATGGCTTCTGTTTCTGAATTGCAAAAATTCTCTTGTGGGTAGCATTCTGTGGAGAACACTAAACTGATAATTGCGTATTTTAGGATCTTTTGTACATTTGAAAGGGAACAGATACGCGTTTTTTAATTTATATTGCAATTTCTGAATTTTTCCCTCCTTTTTAGTTCAGAAATTGGCGGAAGACTTCTTTGAGACTATACTTTTTATACACAATCGATATTTTAAAGTCGGCATGTGATACAAGTTCTTCAATTTCGCGATTGTTAGTTTGCGCTCTGCACAGTTTAACATCCGTATTTCGAATATCATTGCGCTATTTATTTGGAATTGCACTGACAAGATTGTAATATTGAAGAAAACAGTACTTCAATTGCAAATTTTCTGTTGAACTGATCACATGACATTATAGCTCCACCATTTATTAAATCATTGGCATATAATACATTATTTTCAATACATGTTGCACAGAACATACGGGTAACGTTTGGCTTTATATTATTATTGTACCATAAAGTCTGTTTTAAATAATCCGTTTGAGTTATCGGATTTCTAGCATATAATTACATCATGCCAGAAGGGGTTCCCAATTATTCCACTCTTCTCTACTAGGAAAGTTTTTTCCATTTTGCAAAATGGGATTCTATCCAGTTTTTCTAAGAATATTTTTGCTACCTCTTGCAAAGTTGTCATTAGCCTGTGAGTCCACTTAGAATTCAAGGATTTTGCAAACGATTCGAAATCCACCATATTTGCCCCACCTAGTGAAGTTTCGGAAATAAGTATTTGTCATTTAACTTCTCAATGGGCTTTTCAATGGGTTTCCATTTTTCATATTTCACAATGGGGAGTGATGACAACAAATGGACTATTTTTGACAATATTAAGGATTTAAAAACAGTTATCCGCTCGAAGATCGCAAGTGATCGCCAGGACCAAACTTTAATGAGATTTCAAATGTGGTTAATGTGGTAAATAAACAAGTCGGAGCAAGCCAAACAAGATTAATGAAAGCTGGGATTTAACAAGGTTTCAATGGATTGCCGTACGAACTTATTCAAGAAACTATCTGTTAAATTAAGTAATTTTAAATGGTCAAAGATCCAACGGTTACAAAAGTGGACCGAGGAAAAATGGGATACTGGTTCTTTATAAAAAACGAAACAGCCTGGACGGCACCTAATGAAGCTCATGATCGAAGTGACACGAGGGTAAAATAAGTTTTGATGTTTTCCCTGAAAGTATATGAGACGATATTTTCTTGGACGTCATTGCCAACACAACGTTTTGTAGTCCCTTGTCAGTGTTGTTGTGTCACTCGCACAAAACGACGGTTACTGGTGGTTGGCTACAACATGCTATTCCTTTAATTTCGCTGACCAAAAACTCTTCAGAGGAACGGCATAAAATGTCCTTTTACAACACTTTTGAAACAGCAAGATAAATTAAGAAATCAAAAGTATCATCGTGTATCTTTAATTAAAATTTTGTACATTAGTAGGAAACTGAAAATACCCCATTTCCAATTCTTACTTGACTAGACATAACGATCTATATTAATTTAAACATTGTAGAATACAGAATACGGAGCTAGCTTTTTGAATTTTTTTGAATCCATAACTTACTGCTATATTTCATCCATGTAAGCTTTACTTCTGAATAATATTATATTGACGCATTTCATTCAGCTGGTTTTGCTCACGAATATAATTTGGAAAATTTTCGCAGTGCTTATTGCCGAGTTCGGATCAATGACTTGGATTTACGAAACGATGTTGAATGAACTTAGTTATTTACCGCCAGCCGATTATAGACGGGGGCGTAGCCACAGGGGAACTATGTCATTTAAGATGAAGCCAAGTTAGGGCAACGAAAGGTACGCAGAGAAGGTAAATGCACATTGACAATTTCAGCAAAAGTAGAGTTTTCTAATTCTTAATACAGCAAGAACGACATCAATTTGTTAAACATCCTACAATAAGTTTTTATCGTTTTTTATTAAAAACAATGACGTGCTGCTGCGTTCTAACAGTAATCATCAGGTATGAAGAAAAATCTAAATAACTTATGAACAATCCAAAAAACATGTCAAAACTGCAAGTAACTACACTTAGCTGCCCTATTTATTATAGCATTATTGTTACTCGTAAATTTGTCATGTTTTTCAATTGTTCTTAAATTATCGGAATTTTTCTTGATAGCTGATAATGACCGCTACTGTGCAAAAGAAACGTTGTTGCTTTTTAATAAAAAATGATAAAAAAGTTTGTTTATTATTGTGCGATGTTTAACAAACTGAGCATGAGTACTTCAAGCTTTTATGATGACGTAGAATCCAACAATTGATAAACCTAACCGTGTTGCCAAGTAAAGTGGCATTAATCGCGTACTTGCACAAAACACCAGATCTACTTAGTAGAAATATATAATGCTGCGGGCTAACAAAATGTCAGTCCCTCTTTCATGCGCAGCGCAACAGCAATGACGCCAGATTATTCATATAAAATAAGAAATACGATGAAATGTGTCGCATCTCTTGGGCAAATGCTTGAATGATTCATATTTTTACGTTTTCACTACAGCTTCTTACCTTGAATAGCCATTGCGCTTTTTTGAGGCAATTTGTAAAAGAAACTGAGCAAAATGAACGAACTGTCATAGTTTCACATTTTTTGAAAAAAAGTTAAATTTGTTAATAATGCATTAGAATTAGTTTATAGCAAAATATTCTGATTATTCATGCCTAGATCATCAGAAAAATCATTAGAAAGTACATGACTAAGGTATATATGTGACTATTTTCTAACACGGATCTCAACATTTTAAAAACACGTTAACTCTGCATACCGTATATTAATAAAGATAAAGATGTGCAACGGATTGGAGATAGCGAAACTTGAACAAACATTTAAAATTAACTTATGAATACTTTGCAAAGCCAGTATGCAGGGAGCTAACGTACATAAGGGATCTGCATGTAGAAAACAATTTACACTAATGTTGTCCAATTTACATGTAACGTTTGTTAGATCAGACAAGGTTTTGGTCAGTTCATTTACGTGCACTTGAAAAGATAACCAAACTCCTTGCCGAACAACGTGTATTATGTTAAAGGTTCAGAGGTTCAGAGTAATATACTATTGAGTAATACGTGGGAGTAATTCAGTTACAGGTAATGGAAATCTTTTGTAGCATTTTGTGAACCTTTTTGGTATTCTTGAGCAAAATAACGATTTCACCTTTGTTCTTATACGTTTACTGGTTGTATGCATGTATGAAAACGATGGGATTGAGTCCGTGCATAAAAGTTGCACTTCTGAAAGAAGGAAATGTGGAAATATCGGAGTTTATCTGGTTTTAATTTGAAACCATTGGTTTGCAATTCCAGAATAAATCACAACTCCGAATTTCAAGTGTCATATTCTGTAGTTCCAATTCAATCGACCTTACTGACATGTCCCATATAATCCTTTCTTATAGTTTTAATTTAAGTTTGCTTTTAAAAGTTTTTTAGTTACGAGGTGTAATCTTGCTACTATAATTTGGTGATAGTACCTATTTTGCCATGGGGTTTGATCTTTTTTAACCTGGACATTCGTAGATGCAAAGCCTATGTTTATAAATCTAGTTTTTTTATCGGTGAAATTCTCCAGCAGCAAATTGCGTCCTTGTTAACTACACAATTCCTATCAAATTGATTACAAAGTCCTATTTTCTGGACTTGTATTCAGTATTACTTTTATTTCCACCTCTCTACTGTAGCTACTTACTCCGAGTAGCCACTGGTCTTGTTTGGGACGATTTGCATAAAATATGCCAAGTGCAAATGGGACGTCAAAGCATTTCTTCCTTATGTTCTAAGTTTTTAGCACACGAAAATGTTCAAAAACACTGAATGGCATAATAATTGATAATAAGATTTTAACAAAAAGTTCTAACGAAACAAATGAAAATATAGAAAAATGTGGAAATTACACTAAAAATGAATATTAAATATATTATATGGTTTGGTACAAAACTTTTTGCTGAGGCTACAAAAATAACGAATGACAGTACAGAACAGTTTATTGGGTCAAAATGTCGCTAAAATAATAGAGAATCTATCATACCCATAACATTTGGTGTGGAAACCTCGTATGCCTTGTAAAACCTGCAATATTTAGAGTATGATCGAGCCAGTGACTTTTTCGACCGAACTGAATCGTTTATAAATTCACCCGACCTCAACCCGACTAAACACACTGGAGCAATCCTGAAAAGCGGAGGGAATACTAAGATGACAAATCATAAGACAAGCGTGTGATACATCTGCAAGATGTGTAGGAGGCTCTTAAATTTCTGTTCTAGTCATACCAAAAAGACTGTAGGCTGCCGGAGGCATGCGAGGCTTCCATTCTAATGAGGGTAGCTGACTTGATGACCAATTGGTCTCTCGCTATCTTTTCTCCTGCACCCGCTAACCCTTTCCTTTATGCATAATTTTTCCAGACTAATTATTAATTATAGCAATTATAGTTTATCGTGTATTCTGGAGTAAATAAGGAGGTAAGTAAAAGATGTCTATGTCTATGTCTGTGATTGAATGACAAATTCGCTACTGTTTCAGTTACACTTGATACAATAAATTGTCCTATACTATTACTCTTTATTTGTGTACGCCCTACAGCAAAAGGTTATGTAACACCCTATAGTTAAAGAAAAACCATTGAATAAAACAAGTGGCTTGTTGCTTGGTAAGAGACTTAAGAGCTTCGATTATGAAAATGCTGGTTGACATGTAACTATTTTTGATGCACTCCGAGTTTTATTCCCGATTAAAAATTTTCCTGAACTAACAACAGAAAAAGGAAACTTTCCTATCTGAAATCGGAAAATTAATTAATTAATTAATATGTTATAATTATGATAACCGAAAATAGATCTTGTACATTACAAATTAGAATTGAGAAGCTTAATGATTTGCGAGACTAAAATAACGCTTAATTCGTTAAAATGCAGATTTTTAAATTATCGAACCAACTGAGACTTGAACATAAAACCTCGCGGTTACAGACACTCTACTATTGAGCTATAGGCTTGTAAGCAGAGTAGGTTTAAATTTTCATCCTTATTGTGGAATGTTTCCGATCGTATGTTCGAGGAACGGGAATTTAGGCCTACTCTTTTATATAAACCAATGGCTCATTGGTTTTTTGATGCCAAGGTTTAAGGTTCAAGATCAGATTGCTTTGCATTGTTTTAGCCTGTTTTCTTCATAAACGTTACTCAGTTACCTTTTGATGATTACGGTCAGTAGAGTTAATCAACTCTGATTTCTTTCCTAGCAAAGTCTTCAGATCTTTCCAACCCCTCAACGCCATATGGACTCCTTAGTTTGCAGAAAATCTGGGAATCCATCTTGATAGATAAATGAAATGATAGCTTTTACAATGAACTCCGAAATTTGATGTTAATTTCACGAAGGGAAATTTTTAAGAATTGCCATTTCATCTAATCTTAAACTCATCGTTTACTGATTTAATTAAGGTCAATAAAGTAGAGTACATGTGTTATTATTACTATACGTCAAGATGAAATGTTTCTGCCTCGGATGTTTGAGTCGCAATTATTTCTAACTTTGATCCTCGCTATAATTACGGGTGTACATTACTCACACAGAAACACATCAACGCCCGCAGCGTTATATTAAAATTCTGCCATGATACACGAAAACGTTAAGATGAGGTAATGCACCGGTTAAAGCGTTGATATTATTCACTTATAATAGTTAATGGAAAAGTGTATGACAGCGTATGGATTGTGAGGACTGTGTTTTAATTTCATTTTTTTTCGAGTACATATTTTTAAACCACCATTTTGCTACAAGGCAAAAATTATGCAACAGATTTACGGAATTTTCAACAATTTTAATTACTTGTTTTTTTATTAATAAAAAAGTATTTTTAATGCACCAAATAGGACTATACTGACAGAACAGCTTTCAAAATTGTTAGAATTTAAAAATTACACAACAGAAAGTAAGAAAAGTACTTTGTTATAAAACTGCTCCAATTACAATCACTTCAAGACACGTAAACACTATTTAAGCAAGTTTAACTGGGTCTTGCGTCTTGCCATTTTTACAGTGGGGACCCAAATCAGTTGCAAGTCACGACCTACTGTTACATAGCTTCAATTTCAAGTCGTATGGCCAAACAATCGGCCATACAAATCTCAAAGACAATGTAGGATTTTAAGAAACATCTTAACAATTTTGTTGCTGTAACTGTCGATAAGCAGGCTATTCTGCTGACGTAAATGTCACTTGTATTTTGTTTCTGCCTTTGCTTCATTCCCTGTTAATTTTTTAATGTACATGTAAACTCTTTAAATTTTTTATAACAAGAAATCCTTTTCGTAAATAACCCACTATATAATAAATTCTACTACTTTTTTGAGGAAAATCTAGTGTTTTTGACGATTACTGCTACTGTGCAGTAATTTCATAAAATTTATTATAATTTACAGTCGTTTTATTTTTGAAATACAACTGTAAACCCTACTCGTAATTTTTTAATAAGATCGCGGTCTACACGTCATTGTCAAATCTCTCTAAACTACCTACTTCGGCTGTCAAAATACTTTTTGATTTAATCATAATAAATTCATAAAAGCCAGACTGATGCCGGCGGGCAAAAACATTATTACGGATGATGCGAATTGGAAGCAAATTTATGGCGATTGTATTGAAGCGAATTTTGCCCGCGCTGGAATGACATATTGTCTCGTTGAATATCTCATCTTTAATCTCTATCGAAAATGCAGCTCCATGGCCAAGCGATGCACTGTGGGATAACCAAGTTACAGATGAGAGCAAACGTCTCAGAACTATATTAAGTAGTCAAAAAAGCTTGGGGAAGACAAAAAAGAGCAAAGATCGACACCAGGCAGGGGTCAAATCAGAATCTATGTCACCTGCGAAACTCTGAAGTTATTCTTTTTATCACCATATATGCCGGTATGTCTTATACTCTTATTGCTATTAATGTTATATATCTTATCGATATACTTTGTGTGAAAGTAGCTACTTTCAGTTTATGTTAGCTTGTGACAAACCAATGAAAGCAACAAAAAATGGAAACGTTTTAAAAAGAGGTGAGCTTGCGTTTTTATTTCAAGTTAGTGGGTATAATATTTGCATAGGCATTATTAAAACTTATAAATTAAGACCAGCGTAGGAACTGCAAGCTTACTAGTTTCCGTTTTGTACAATAGGGATTTTTTTTCGAAAGTCTTAAAAAAATAAAAATAAATAAATCATCTTCGTATTTTTGTTTTGTTGCAGCTCAGATACAGTCAACATTATCGCACTATAATGAATCTAATGCATAACAAGAAGCCGATTATGCTATAGGCCTATAATAGACGACAATGCAGCAATATTGTCATTATATAGAAATGCAATTTGCAAAGTCCCATAAATTTTAGCATTCACTAGCACCTAGGTAATTGCCTCTGAAGCCAAGGAAGCCATACAACCACCTCTATGCGTTGAAAACAACTCAACCTTGAGGCATTCCTAATTATTCACCAATGCCAGAGCTACACTGATGACGCAGCAGGGTGCTTGAGTTGTTCGACAACCTTCTTGCGCTGGTCGCAAATAACATTTAAGCATAATAGATGATGCGGTTTGCCAAGGAAGCCGTAAAATTCGTAATGGGATCAAGAAATGTGATTGGCTTAGACACAAGTATTTATTCGCCTTAAGTTAACAGTTGCGCTATTGGTTTCATGTTTCAGTGCTTGACGTCACTGCGCGTCTTATAGTTAAGTGTTGACTATTTTTACCTGTCTAATTTGGCTGCAACAACTATACGTGTTGTGTGCGCTTGGCAAAGCAAGGTAATAATAGCGTTTTAGTTAGAGGCTTCAGCCGTCGACGTGACGTCAGGCTATTCATGTAATCAAAATTGCACTATAGAGACAGCGGAAATAGATTTTTATTGCAAGTCTTTTATACAGAAAAGAAAAAAGTTTATATAAAAACCAAACCTTTTTGTTGTAGGGTTCACGTTACAAAAGATGTTCTGTTTTTAGCCTTCTGAAGTTTCATTGTACATATTTCCAGTGCTATAAACCTCTTGAGTTAGTCAAATCTGCTATAAAAGCTGGCATCACTGATAAAATTTAATGCTTTTATTAGACAAACAAATCGCAGCTAATGGTGTGAATTAAAAAGATTTTGCTTATTACTTCAATATAATTATGATTATACCCATTGTTGAAGATTTTGACTTGAGCTGTTTACAATTGACAATATGGGGGAACACCTCACGAAACGTTTTGTTTGTTTAATGAAAGTATTAAATGTTAACGTTACACTCGGTTACTCATATTTTCTCGGGCAACGTCACAGTTGCATAAGAATTTCCAATAACAATAAATATGCTACAAAGGTATCATCATACTATGGTAAAGACAGTCAACGTTCCAAAAACACGATGCTTCAAAGTACCACTGTACTTCATTTTCAGGTAAAACAAAAAATAAATCACATGGAATTACTACGGTTATTTTTTGGTGGGAAATTATTTTATTTATATTATTAACACATGAAATTATCAAACTAAAAAGGTACAAACACAAGAGAAAGCATTGAAGTAAAAAAATCAAAAGTCATAGTCACAGAACAGCGTGGGACACAACCGACTTTTTTGTGTTCGGGTTTTTTCTTTTCTCCTTGTTTTTTAATTATGGTATTTTTTAAATTATTTGCAAGTATATTACACTTCAGCAATACACTACAATATTTAACGATATTGTTGACAAAAATTGCTATTACTCCATTTTCTTTATAATTATTTAGAGAAAAGCGGTTTCAGACGAGGTTAATTGTAATCCCCGTGAGCCCTTCCTAGAGAGATTTTTTGCCTTAATTATGCCCACAGGCTTTCAGATTATAAAATGAGGAAAATGTCAAAATCAATGATTTTATACAACCCTTTAACATTATTTTGAAAAATTCTCAAGACCGAACAGATTCGTTGAGTAGGCTTTGAGTCTGCTCTTGAGTCATACTATTTTGCTGGAATACAAATTACAATACACAAGCAGAAAATAAGGTATTAAATCATCTGTGACGCTGATTCTGGCTTCTTATAATACCACTGCTTTGGCCACAATAGTAGTGTTTTGAAGCATCTTTATTCAAATAAACGTGCAAACATGTATGACATCATTGAATACAATGACGTGGGGATATCACGACGTTCTGTTTTTAGCCTTCTGAAGTTTCATTGCACATATTTCCAGTGCTCTAAACCTCTTGAGTTAGTCAAATCTGCTATAAAAGCTGGCATCACTGATAAAATTTAATGCTTTTATTAGACAAACAAATCGCAGCTAATGGTGTGAATTAAAAAGATTTTGCTTATTACTTCAATATAATTATGATTATACCCATTGTTGAAGATTTTGACTTGAGCTGTTTACAATTGACAATATGGGGGAACACCTCACGAAACGTTTTGTTTGTTTAATGAAAGTATTAAATGTTAACGTTACACTCGGTTACTCATATTTTCTCGGGCAACGTCACAGTTGCATAAGAATTTCCAATAACAATAAATATGCTACAAAGGTATCATCATACTATGGTAAAGACAGTCAACGTTCCAAAAACACGATGCTTCAAAGTACCACTGTACTTCATTTTCAGGTAAAACAAAAAATAAATCACATGGAATTACTACGGTTATTTTTTGGTGGGAAATTATTTTATTTATATTATTAACACATGAAATTATCAAACTAAAAAGGTACAAACACAAGAGAAAGCATTGAAGTAAAAAATCAAAAGTCATAGTCACAGAACAGCGTGGGACACAACCGACTTTTTTGTGTTCGGGTTTTTAATTTTCTCCTTGTTTTTTAATTATGGTATTTTTTAAATTCATTGCAAGTATATTACACTTCAGCAATATACTACAATATTTAACGATATTGTTGACAAAAATTGCTATTACTCCATTTTCTTTATAATTATTTAGAGAAAAGCGGTTTCAGACGAGGTTAATTGTAATCCCCGTGAGCCCTTCCTACAGAGATTTTTTGCCTTAATTATGCCCACAGGCTTTCAGATTATAAAATGAGGAAAATGTCAAAATCAATGATTTTATACAACCCTTTAACATTATTTTGAAAAATTCTCAAGACCGAACAGATTCGTTGAGTAGGCTTTGAGTCTGCTCTTGAGTCATACTATTTTGCTGGAATACGAATTACAATACACAAGCAGAAAATAAGGTATTTAATCATCTGTGACGCTGATTCTGGCTTCTTATAATACCACCGCTTTGGCCACAATAGTAGTGTTTTGAAGCATCTTTATTAAAATAAACGTGCAAACATGTATGAGATCATTGAATATAATGACGTGGGATGTCACGCCAACCATGGATGTATGCTTTCCGACATTAAGCCATCCACTGGCTTTGATAAGTGCTTGGAGGAGTGACCATGGGATGGTCTTGAATTGGGTAATCACTGGTAGATATCTGTTGCATGACACTGGACTGGCCATTCGGCCTTGTTGCGGAACTAATACAAGATTATGCCCGTCCAGCTTCACTATTCCGCAATCTCTAAAATCATTGTTCATCTCTACAATTAAAATAAACTTAATGATGAAAGCAAATGTGGGTTTTATATTGAAAATGACGTTTGGGTTATGTTTAAGATGAAAGATGATCTGCGCCGTTGCGTAGAGCAGCGTAGTGAGTGACGATGCTGACATAATTCCCAAAATCTCGGTTCGTGTGTTCGCTGCAGCCACGGACGTTTATAAACCGGACACGGATCGATGCTACTGTATTGCTGCAGCCGGAAGAAAGCCGACTATCGATCCTCGAGTCCCGATTGAATGACTGATTTCGAATGAGATACGTTTGTTTTGCCTTTGGATTGAACTCTGCGAGGGCCTGTAGCGAAATAGCAAGTTGGAAAACTAAATTGATTTCCGCAAAAATAAGCCAAACGTGTGAAGAACATAAAAGTGATAACAGACGAGACTGGTGTATTTTTTCTTGCTCATCTATCACGTATTTACTGCTCGAAACAAGGTATTCTTACTATATTTCTGACACGCAAGTTTTAATGTACGTTTTAAGAAACAACATTGCCTCAACAAAACTGTTCAATTTGAATGTGATTGTATAGCACTTTTCGTCTTCTCAGACAACCGTTTAATTTGGAATGGCTACATTTCTGTTTGTTTACATTAGCCAACTATTAAGTTTTATTTTTGTTGGTTAGTTCTCAAGTGTTTAGATTATTTTCTAATTTTTTTCAATTTTCTTCAGGTTAGGTTCTTCAGAAAGAACAATATAGCTTACGTTGCTGACCAGCAAGATGATATTAAAAATTTGTTAGCAGCACAGCGGTACAGAAAATTGAATTTGGTAAAGCTAGTTCAGTAGTAAAGAAAAAAGAAAAGGGGACCACTGATCGCTTGAACATTTAAAGTGGTCATCGCCACATTTGTGATTTAAAACAAATTTTAAAACTTCATTATTCTAGAAACCTCTAGATATGCTACAGATTTAGAACGGATGGTGCCCATGTAACCTGGTGTAATTTTGGAGAATGGATTTAATTTTTTTCACGACTACTAGTTTCAATTACCAATTACAATAAGAAAACTCGTTTCTCCTTTTAAGGTTCGCCTCTTCACTTTGCCTAAAAATACTTTGTCTTCAAGTGATACGCACTGTGCTATTAGTGCAATTACTTTTTTATATTCTGAGTCACATCGATTAAGAGTTTAAATTGAAGACACGGATGCGTACTCTCACGCACGTTACATTGCGTGTATGGTGTATAACAGGATGAATGCGCGCAATAACCGTCGCTTAAAACATTAATTTTGCTGCAGATTAATTTTACCAGCGCATTTACCACAAAACTTAATGTATCTGTTTCAGTAGCAAATAAAAACGTTTTACATTAGAAGATAACTGGGACATTATTGTATTAGACAGAACTAACAGAAATACAACTATTGTCCAGCAAAAGGTCTTAACGCTTGCAGCTGCTGCTAAGGCTATTACTACTACAGCCACATGACGATGGTGATGATGATTATGATAATGAGGTTACTGTAGTACCGCTGAATCAGATGCGGAAGCCAGCGGAAAATGTCAAATACACGTGTACGGTCATACAAACAGGTAACTATTTTGCCTGTTAACCTGCTGTTAATGATCGTGTTGCGACTACACGTAGCCGGCAGCACTTACCTCTGATGACATACGACTATAATTACACCTGCAGGCAAGACGAACGATCGAATTATACTGACCTGCGCATTAAAACACGCTGCGCCTAAATGTTACATGCCGATCGTTGGTACTGATGATGAAGTGAACACATTCGAAGCACGTATTAAAACCCTGCGTGCGATCACACGATTCGCGACACGTTTCACTTGCGTTGCGTCAACGCGGAACATCACACTGCGCGCGCGTGTTATGGCACAATGTAAATAACGAGCTTCCGCACAGAAACAATTTATTATGTGACTGGATTATAAAATTAGTCACAGAAGAATTTATCATGCGCAATATTGACCGAGGACGGCGAATTAGCGTAGTTAAGTTGTTCATAAATATTTATGGCGCCACTACGATTCCGGTGTAAATTACATTAATATTGACATCATCATGTCAACAACAATGCTAATTTGTGCTGTAGTAAGAAGCTAACTTCCAGACTTTGTCAAACAAAGGGTATAACAAGTAGTAGCCCTTATCTCTCTCTCTCTCTCTCTCTCTCTCTCTCTCTCTCTCTCTCTCTCTCTCTCTCTCTCTCTCTCTCTCTCTCTCTCTCTCTCTCTCTCACACCCTCACTCTCTCTCTCTCTCTCTCTCTCTCTCTCCCTACCTCCCTCCCTCCCTCCCTCCCTCCCTCCCTCCCTCCCTCTCTCTCTCTCTCTTTCTCTCTCTCTCTCTCTCTCTCTCTCTCCGTTTGTCGCCCCTCTCTTTGGTGCCTTTTTGTCTCGCTCTTTCTCCTTTTATCTTTTCTTTTTGTTATTCTTTGTCTATCCCCTTAATTAACCTTTTTTGAATTTATTTAGCATACACGCATGTACTTGATTGTGCCTCTCTTGTTCTTTCTTGCGCTCTACCTTTACTTCTGTTTATTTTAGCTCTTCCATCTCTTAACTTGTACAACGGTTATTTTTACTTAGTCACGAATTACCAACAAAAAATAATGTAATCAAAATCAACAAAATCTTTTGGTATTATTTTCTAGGTAATAAGATTACTGTGTGTACAGTTCTGTTAATACAAAAACTTTCAGACACATAACAGACAGCTTCTTGAAATGATTAGCCTATAATGTTACCTCCAACAAAGTTGTAAACGGTGCTTTTGGGATTCGATGCGCTTTCTCCGTTTCGTTGCAGTCGCTTTAAACGCTGTTTGCTCGTTTCTTCGCAAATAGAAGACACCACATCTCGCTGCCAGCAAACTCATTTCGATAATGGAAAGTCGAAATCAAAAATTTGCAATCGATATCCTCAGATGACGTCATCGCCATTATTATTATAAAATCTCGGACAAAAGACGTCACACACGACTAGTGATTTTTCCAGAGCATAGTAGCTGTTTGTTGTTTTAATTTACAGCTAGTCTAACATTTGACTACACATCACAGTTAAAGGAAAATCAATCCATTTCAGAGCCAGTATCAACATGACGCAGATTAACAAGTCCTTCTTGCATTAATTGTTACTATCAGACTTCCCAGCAACCCTAATACATTATTGCTTTTTTTGCTTGATTATCATGCAAAATTGAAATAAATATTAATATTAAAATTTAGAAAAATAAAAATTCAGTGTGGATATCGTATACGTTTTATGCATTTCGCTACATCGCCTTCTCACAGATACCAAAATAGTAAACAGAAATTCAGATATTAAAAAAATCCATTCTACTAAAAGACATGAATTTATATTTGTAGGAAGAAAAATTCTTTCATCTGATTAATTTACAACAACAGCAATGAAGTGTGAAACTTATGTCATTCTTTAAAAAGCAATTGTATTAAGGCCAGCTTTTATTACAAGGCTTAATACAACGATTAATATAACTTTTGCAGAAAATTTGGTACTTACGCCTTGCTTCTCAGTCGTTTTCTTCTTCCAGCTGTCTTCTGCGAGATTATTATTGAACTTTAAGATAAAACCGAAAACATTAAATCTTGTTAAACCTACGGTGCAGAGGAAAACTTATTTTCATTTCTTTGAAGATTAACCACAACTCATCGAGGGGTAGGCGTTTATGTTAAGACTTGACTGATAATGTCATTGAAGCCAATTTCGTTTGTCAGTTGTTGCAGCGACTGCCCGCAATAAATTTGCACTCAATACAATTAGGCGCTTCTCATCCAGTATATGCATAATTACTTTAACGGTTCAACAATAACCACTGGTCTGTACTGCCCTGATTAAGTCAAACTCGCACCACATACAAATTTCTAACCGTAATTAATGTCTATTGGCTGCGCAGCGAAAGGCGCATGCGTACTTAGTGCGGCTTCATACTGCTCGCTGAAGCCATACGAGACTGACTAGTACTGTCCTCTATCGGGAAAAAAGCTAAGCATGTCGAATCGTAGAATTTCAGAACAGACAAAAATTTGTGAAGATACATATTGATCATTAGTGACCTCTAAAAAGTTAAAAGTGTCACATGTTTTAGACGAATTATACTTTGTCTTTTTGCACCTTGTTCTTTGTATTAAGCTTCAAATGGGGAACCCTTGAACAATCTGGCAATATGATATATTAGTAAAAATTCTTGCCCAAGTAAACAATTTGAAAAGCATTCGTTGAATTTTATATCACTTTGCATGAACAGAGATAGAGTCATTTTGCTAGACAACGCAAATTTCCAACAAGATCTGTCTTAAGTTATAATCTACGTTTGCTTAATTATAAGTGTATTCCTAATTGTATTGCTTTAATTTCAGTAACAACAATGAAAGGAGAAAAATTAAAAACAATTTTCTCGATTACATAGTTCTAGTCATGTCACAAGTCACAACTGTAGCAATTTTAGGCCTCGCCAGGAAGTGACGGATTCTAGCTTGTAGTGTGCAGAACTGAATAAAAAAAAAACTAAATAACGCATTCGATATCAAACAAAACATTCTAGATATTCAGCATTGGGTAATTTTATTCTTATTACTGTACACGCAAATATTTTTTATTTCAACTTTTGAGATACATATTCATACAAAAAAAACATGTGGCAAAAACACAAAAAATTGTAGCCTCAAAATGCTCTGCGTCTGAAAATTATTGGATGCTAAGAAATATTCTACCTCCTATAAGTACATAAAATTTATGCTTCAGTAAAAACATATACCGTCATTACAAAGAAAATATTTAAAAAGCAATGTCGTCGATATCTGACGGAGCAACCTCGAAAAACATTTGACACCAGATCGTTAGTTTACCTATAATACAGAAATTAACTATTTTAGCGACATCAGTGAACAAGACCCACATTTACATATATGCAGTATAAAGGCTGAAGTTTAACCACGCAACTCATTTAGCTGATTACTCCGCAACTAGTTATAAGAAATAAAATTTCTGTTTTTCTGCTACAACGATTCATAGAGATAATGTCGAGGAAGAATGATGATGATGACGACGATGGTAAATCTTTATTTAAATTACACGCATGCACACCCACACACACGCGCGCGCACGCACGCACGCGTTCTCTCTCACACACGTACACACACATACGTTTTTACAGGCAAGGAGGAGAAAGAGCATTTCATTTATGATTGTCATTTTTTCCTACGTCTACTTCTTCTCATCATCATCGTCGTCGTCGTCGTCATTGTGGTCAGCATTATCATTTTGATGACCATCATCATCATCGTCATCGCCATCGCCATCATCATCATCATCGCCACCACAGCCATGATCACCATCGTCATCGTCATCATCATTATCATAATTAGTGACGCCCTACAGAGCATGTTTTTATTTACATGCTATTAAATTACAGGTAAATCTCTTTAATCCTCGTACGGCTATAATTACATCATTTTTTTCAGAAATATGCATTCTTCATACGCCTAATCAAGCTAATTGCTTCTTTAAAAATTGACATATTTTTTATGAAAAGGCAAGATTTGGAGACTATTGTGATATCTAATGTCCTTCTTTACTTACCCAGGAAATTCGGGTGACGTTTGTAATAAACGAATGGTATATAGGATAAAACTCCTGATAGATACACTAGAGCAGCATACAGATAACCAAGTTTCGGATCCTCGATGATAGGTGCCGCCACAAGAAAGATACTGAATAACAAAGATATGACAGGTAGGGCAATAGGTACCTATAAATTAAAGATTATAATTATTTAATATTCTTTGCTTGACACACACACACGCGCACACGCGCACACGCGCACACGCACACACACACACACACACACACACGCATATATATATATATTGGCTCATATGGTTAGTTCATTGGTTACTAGTGGTGAGGTGAATATCTATTGTGCCCTGTCTTGTGTTACTTTCATTACGTTGGACTAATTATAGCTACTACCTCATTTTTAGGTATTTAGCCAGACACTGGATTCTTCAACTGATGTATGCATAATAGAAAATTAGGAACTAAATCTACATGATAATAGCAGAGATTTATTGTTTTTATTCTTCGCACATAACTGCAGGCGATCGCAATCGTATTACGCTAATCTTAACGAAAATTAAATTCATTCTCTTTTATTAATTATGCTGCTACATATAGCATGTTTTTAAACTTGTGCATTCACGTGTATAATTGCATGAAAATGCTGCAGTGGCAGGCAAGCATACAGACAGATTAACACAATATCATGCTCTTCATACTACAAATACTTTACCTTTATTGGACGCTCCAGATTAGCTCGTGTCCAACGCATTAAAATGAGTGTCAACATACAAAACCCTCGACTGAACCAACTCATAAAACTGACAAAAGTCAACAGACTTTGAATGTCTGAGGGAATAATCATCACGATAGCAATTGTAGCCTAAATAAATGAAACATTAGATTTAGTAATGAGGCAACTATAAATGCTTATAATTAGTAATTATTTTAGTAGATTGAATGTCTGAGGGGATAATAATTAGCATTAAAAATTTTGTTCGGTAACACAGCAATTGTAAACTGTTATAGTGATTCTTTCAACAGTCTCTGAATGTTTAATTTCGCGTTCAGACGCTGCGCTTCTCTCGCAACTGGTTGTGCAACAATCTCTCTGGGAGAAGTTGCCAAGCCGTTCACACGTTGCAACAAGTTGAGAGAGAAGTTGCCAAACCGTTCACACGTTGCAACTTTACTATCAGAGAGAAGTTGCGCAACAAGTTGCAAGAGAACTCTCAACTGAATGCGCCATAAGGTTATAATCACAATGTTAAGGTTATAAGGTTAACAGCTAACAATTAACATAAATCGAAGAATCAGTTAATACTACAAACGCTTTTAGCAATTATTTTAAATGATATTTTTTAATATAATAAACATTCTTGCTAAAACGTTTTATAAATTAATAAAAGACTTTGCTAAAAGATTTTGCTTCAATCTCCCGACATAACTCGCATAAAATGACCAAAAATTCCGCTTTTGACCAAATCGTGAACGTGCAACAAGTCCCTCTATGGGAGTACCCCTCTATTAATAGCACATGCCACAAAATCAACTAACGGCATAAGTCCTACTAAGCACAAAAAATCTTTCAAATGTGATTTTTCATTATCCAGTAGCTATTCTAGCTTAAACCCTTGTCTTAACGAAGTTGTTGTCGTTGTCGTCGTCCTCGTCGTCATCATCATTATCATCATCATCATCATTCACCATGATCTGCATCTTTACTGTCGTTGGCGCCATAATTATCGTTGTCATTTGAACACACAAACAGTAGAATTTTAGTTTCTTACAAAGAATGTCAGAGCTGGTGAAGGAGTAAGGCGGTTAATAGATATGTATGACAGAAGAGACAGGTGATGTCCATCTCTCGCTGCAGCGTGACACAGCCTATAACAAAGCAAACATGTCAGTCGGCCTTAGTTAGTTGCAAGACTCATATTGTAAGTTTTGACTTTGCCCTCCGATATGGAACCCCTAAAGACCAATATCTCATTTGATTTGCTAATGGCATAATACAAATATCGGTGAACGCTCTTCAAAGCTGACTAAAATGCCCTTGAAAGTCATATGATATGCAGCCTGCAAAAGAGCTGCATACGATTCGCAGTTTCATAGCATTCGGTTTGTGCATTACTGACCAAATTATACGTACATTAATTACAAAGTCATTTTACTCAACTTTGACAAAGTAAGCTGTATCTGTTTGCAAAAACAAATAAGATTTTCGCTTTCGAGGCTCTATGTTGAGAATCCACATAAGCTTGGAAGCCCAGAAATCTTTAACAGCTACTTCTGATGACTGCTTGTCTTTCTTCAGCGCTATTTTGTGGTTCAATACGATAAAGTATTTTCATCTTTGCTCAATAATTCTTTGTGTAACTACGCGCGTTTTAATTCAAAATAATCACGTATCACAGAAGTTGAAGCTGGCACTACTTTATGAAGCGAACCAATACACTTCACTACTGAAAGTTGGTTGAAGTTGGTGATGTAATATTGCAAGAATTTACTTACCGTCCTGTACTAAAAAAACTGCAAGCACAGCAGCCAAATGTTGAGAATGCTACTGAGGCAGGGATAATCCATGCCATAACACCAAGCATTGCGTTGCCCCATGTCTATGTAGAAAATACATAGTAAAATTTTAGTAAGAATGTGTTTTGCGTCAGTATAAATAGTATAAAAAAACAAAAAGAAAAAGAGAAAAATCGAGATCTTACGCACCATTGCAACGGCTGGTGAGGCAAGGAGTTCCTCCTTTGTCATCACTGTAAAATACGATATGTTCGTCATTATGTAAATTACTGTCACTAGTGGAACGGCAATTAGCATAGCTCGAGGCACAGTTCTGCAAAATAAAGAGATTGAATGATTCTGATCTAGACACTAAATTTTAATTTTTGCACGCACGAGTTTCTTATATACTGAACTTTAACAACAAACAAAAAAAGATTAACGATAATACAAGCAACTTTATCCTTCTATTTAAACTCCTAAAATCATTGACTGAAGATAAGCGTCATTAACGATCGAAATGGTTTACATAGAAGGATGTAGTTGCTTACATTATCATTTGACGTTTTGTTCATTGAGACGTTACGGTTGCTTCGTGGCTTTTTTAAAATTATAATTTGTCACTTTACGTACTTATTTGGGTTTTTCACTTCTTCTACAACCATATTCAAATTATGCCAGCCAGCGTACGCCCAGTTGCCACCATACATGGCTAAAGCTATTTCAGAAGGTGACAAGGTTGCTCCTTCCATGCCATATTGCAAATTTCCCGTGTATCCTGAAAATCAAATACAAATTTGACGATTTCGTGCTTCCGTTATTGCAGTAACAATTTTCACTTTTTTTGAATGGGTTTTTAGCGAATTACGATTGCGATCGCCTGCAGTTGTGTGTGAAGAATAAAAACCCTACCTAACTGTTTTTATCATGTAGCTTTAATTCCTAATTTTCTGTGATGCAGTGTCTGGCTTCCAGCTTCCTCTGCCAAAATTTCTGGTTTCATCACTCATTGACAATATAGACTTTCTCGCTTATGGGAGCTGGACGCCTTTGTGTGTCGTGTCATAGGCATAAAAAGACGAAGATACTCGAACGTCATGCGCTAGAAAGCAGCAGACTAGCTAATTCAGGCCTGTGGTACTAAAATTCTGTACTGTAAAACGTACATAATTGTGATATAGGATGAAATGACTCTCTGAAAAGGGAGAAGTTTCTGAACAAAGCAAGCAACAAAATAAATTATGAATAAAAACATAAACGAATGAATGAGCTAATGAATGAATGAATGAATCAATCAATCAGTGAAACGAACGAACAAATGAACAAATGAATGAATGAACGAAGGAAGGAAAGAACGAACAAACGAATGAATCGATGGAATGAATGGATGAACAAACGAATGGGTGAACATAGCAAAGGAGCTTATTTTAACTTAGATGTCCTAAAATTGCAAATGAATCAATGATTGCAAATGAAATTGCAAAATTATGAAGCTTAGAAATACATAGTCGCAGTTAAATGATATCAAAAGTTTGGCAAGAAAACTGCATACACGTTAAAATTTTGTAAGCATAAAGAACGCAACTACAGTTCATAACTCAGGTAAACTAAAGTCTTCCGATACAAATTACGTAAATTTAGGCAGAGCGAAAAGACTGTCGATCAGCAGTTACATAACTATGTAAGCTTGAGTATTCCACATAATGGAAGAAACGACCATACAATGGACAGGCAGACAGACAAACAAACGAACAAATGGTATGCCACGTAGCTATGACGTGCCGTGTCACGCATGGCGCACGTCTTTATCTGGACCCATAACAGGATAATGTGTATAACTAATATTAACAATAAAGCTAAATAATATTTTACTTCTATTTAACATAAGATTCCTATCGCGGACAACTAGAGTGGAAGTACTATTGTACTTGGATGCAGCACGTTCTACTTGCTCATTTCGTAAAGTTAAAGGTAAATCATAAAAACGTTACCGTTCTCGCAGAAACCGTTTTTTAATAAAAATTTGGGATACTCGTTGTTAGACCAGACCTATTCATACAGATTCAATCATTAGAATGAATTAAAAGAAACCACAAAATGTAACAATGTGATCCATAATTGGCTTATTTAAGGGCCGTATTTTGAAAAAGAAAAATCGGGCTTCGTTTGTCTATGAAATGATATCTTCATCCTACGATGAAAACTGTAGCCTGTGATGCTTTCAGACAAAACACCAACATGAGTGACATAACCAAGCTTTGATGTTCCGCATATCGTTTCGCATCCAAAAACAGACAGTCGAAACAGTCTTGAATGATTTTAATAGTAAAAACAACGTTACCTTTAATTAAATTAACAATGCCGCCGATGATTATTATTACCAAAGCTGAGAGCTTAGCAAACATGTAGAAATTCTGTAACCTTGTAGCAACTTTCACATTGTAGCAATTCACTGTAGCGATGACCACTGCAAATAAAGTGATTAATTAAATTCAAAATAATAAGAAACTAGTAATTATAATAATAGTAAGAAACAGTAAAGAAAAATGTAAAACTTAGTATTGAGCAACATAACATGTGAGAGAAAATAGTTTCACGCCATTTAGCTTAACGCTGTAGCAATAATATTTGTGATTTGTACATATACAATTGAGGTAAAACGTGTTTCGACTTATCAGTGGAAACTTGCTTAAATAACTCGATGCTGCTACGAGTATAGCGTCGATCGATAGTAGAAATAATCTCAGCACTATAATAATAAATTTTTGATATTTAAACAGGAAAGGATGTTGACAGGATAAGCATTAAGCCAAAGCAAAAAATGAAACAGCATAAATTACTATATACAGCCACGCTAAGCAGACTCTCTCAAGATTCGGTTTATGTGTGGTGATATTATGTTTGGCTGTTTAGCGTATATCGTTGTTTTTCCATTGTACTTTTGTGCTTTATTGCATGAAAGGCTCGCCGTTGCTGATTTATCACTTTGTCGTTATAAACAAATCATTTAGCATCTTATTTGTTCACTTACTAACTGCACAAATCGCACATAACTTGGTGAGGAACACGGGAGCTCCACATTCTCCAAAAAACGGATTAACTGCATATCGAGCAAACGTCATGGTCATGATTGCAATGCTTCCCGGCCTGGAAACCACAATATTGATCCATGAGTACAAATAAGCCGGAAGAGGTCCCAAGAACTTATGCTTCTTCGACTGACCAAATGCTTCCATAAGGTACGCATAATCACCACCAGACACACGTATCATTGTACCTAGTTCAAGGTAACACAGGGCAACTGCAAAGAAACAACTGCTTATAGGTATTAAGTTCCCTTGGTCTATTAATAAAAAAATTCCACTACGACGTTTTAAACTAGCTCTATCAATATATCAGTATGGCAATACTGTGGATAAAAAATGTTTGTGTGGTTTTGTTACTGAATCCGTCGTACACTTCATGCTCGAATTCCCTCTTTATAATGCAAGTACAGAGCAACTTGCATACAATTTATCCACCATGTATCAAAATAACATAATACCAATTAATAAGCTCAATTTATACACTGAGTCTTTAATTTTTGTTCTTTTGAATGGTATTCATTTGCTAAACTATGACCAAAATATTACACTTTTGGAACTAGTTCAAAAGCTTATGAAGAATACTGGCAGATTTAAGTAGATTTAACAGACTTGTATTTTCTTAGATCATGCAGTCACATTTTGTTGTGGATTGTTTCTAACTTGTAAAACTTATTTTATATCTTGCTTGAGATCTTTACATCACCTTTGCTGTTAGCCAAAGCCACATTATAGGTGAAAAATAATAAATAAAAATATGTTTATAAAAAAACTAACTCTATAGTTCATCTTCAGGTGAAAGACTAAGAAAGAAAAAGGAAAAAGATCACACGAAATTGTTAATATTAATTTTTGGACGTATTTTATATTACTAACACATAAGGATATCACATTTCAAAAGGGACACAAAATCACCCAGAAAAAACTAAAGCAATGCTAATGAAAAATACAAAAAACACAGAAGTATAAAAACACTGGCCATGCATAATCAAAGATCTTTAAAGTGAGATACAATTTTACGTAATGTAACGTAGATTATGAAACGAAATCATTCTCAAAATAGAAAAGAACGCTTTAAATGTGATATTTTATACTTATTCGGGCTTAAGCCGTAGTGCAAATGAAGATACATTGATTAGCTTTCTGGTATTCTTCTTAAACGTTATGCTAGTCGCACACTTTAAAAAATCTGTCTGCAATAAAACTGTCTGACTCAAATTTGTGTCCGAGAGCTGCGTCAGACATATTCTGCAGAGCTGCTCATACCTGTATAGTCAAATAATTTTGTCACATTTTTAACAATTATTGAAAAAATAAAGTTGAATTGAATTGAATGTATTACCAACAGCTTTAACTTTGAAACTTTCACCTACTACTTTACGTTCAAAAAATTTATGTGATTCGTACTGTAATGTCGAAGTTGCAAAATAAGCTTCAGAAAATGCATGCGATATTCAGTAATATAGGCACAGAATCTCGCGATTAAATCACTGTGAAGTGATTTACAATTTCCAAGTATTTTTGACAGATTAACCATTGATTATGTCTTACTGGTTACAAGCAGATGGTTACATTTATTATTGTGCCACAAATAGAGTAGTAGGGCCTATGTTCTATAAAGTTTCATCGGACTCGACGCACTACTGTAAATTTTTGCTATCGTGCGTGGTAAAAACATAATGTTATTAACAAGTAACTAAACTAACATAGAAAATATTAACTAAACTTAATAAATCACTTTACCTATCATGTTAAGAATGCCACAAACAGCCCATATAATTAAGCTCGCTCCAACACTACCTGTTCGGCGTAGCACTATTTTTGGTGATATAAATATCCCTGAACCTTTAATTACAACAAAACGGGATATAAAACAAAAATACTATTACAGACCTAGATAAACAGAACTTAAAAATAGCATTTTAATATGTAATTAGTGATTCCTTAATAACAATTGCGGCCAAAAATGCAAGTTTTTAAACATTTTTAAACAACCGTTAATCAGAGATTGCAGTGTATCTATGTATTATAAAAAAACTGCATGTAAAGAACTCAAAAAAATCTATGTCACATTTCTATGTCGAACTTAATGTTCAATGTTCGATATATGAAATATAGGGGAAAAATTAGACACAAAGCACTTACTCAAGGAAGACAAAGTTTTGCCAAGCTCAAGACGCGGGTAAGAATTAAGTTGGACTGATGTGTAAAATCAGGAGAAATAAATTTAAGTGACACTGTTAAAGAACGCGATGACTTCTCTACGCATGCATATTTCACTTACCAATCATTGTACCCACGATGATCCCAACCGCACTCAATAAACCGATCTCTTTTTTCAGCCAATGACCATCATTATTTGCCTCTTCATGTTTTTCTTTTGAAGTCTTCTTGGCATCTTTCATTGATTCTGCATTTTTCCGAGATATGGCGTAGTTAAACTTACCTGTTAAGATAATTAAGCTTAAAGCACAAGAAACCCTCCACTTACAGAAAGCTTAAAAAAATTTGTCTTGAAATTTTATATTACTTATATGTTGTCTTACTGCATACTGAGTTTGCGCTAGCAGAAATACTGTACAAAACTCGAAAATTTAAACTCCCACGATGACCGTTAAATGCAGCTATTTTGACTATAAGCCGTTTAAAATGAGTTTAAAAAATAAGTTTTTGGGACATAGTTTAACATTGCCTTTTCTTCCCCTGATTTATGTTGTGCGTAGTTGACGTTATGTAATAGCGCTGTCGGAACAGTATAGCGGCAAATTTGAAATGAAAACAAACAAGAATTCCTTTTAACGCGAGTATAAAATACGCTTAAATTTGCTAACACTATTATAACTTTTAAGGCGATTTTTCTGAAACCTACTTCAGGAACACCTTTCCTTGTCCTTTAAGCTCCGCTTGCTTGTTATAGGAAAAATGCTTGGCATTTTACAGTTAACTTATATTTTGTATATTAAGCAATCAGGCTTAGCTTGAGACAGATTCAAAGATTTTCTGTTGATAATCAGTAAAAAAAGTTTACCCGTTCAGACCAGCCTTATATCTGCTTGTTAAGAAAAACTCAAAATTCTTCTGTACAGCTTCGATGGTAATTTGGATTTTCACCATTTTTCCTAATAGGTAGCTCTATTACAGACCTTAATGCATTGAATTGCTTCAGTTTTACGTCGTTGATTAAAACCAATGACACGTTATCAGCTGAACAATGCGACATTTACTGTGTTTTGATTCATTAAATTTTACACTTGTTAACGCGACTTTTTGATGTTACAGTTACTTATTTAGTGGGAAATTACGCATAACAATAATAGTTTACTGCAAATATACTAAAACTTTGTAAAAGTTTTAGCCTTCAGTACTATAACCAGCATCATACAAAACGACAACCATGTTGTTAGTATACAAGATTACACCACAGCATCGTTAATTACAGTTATTATAATCGTAATATTAGCAACAATGTGACAAGTAAAATGTAAAAATTACCTGTTTTATTTAGCGGCATTTCAGTGACTACACCTGTTTAAAATCCAGTCGCTCAGATTGTTTTACTTTCGCTCTTTTCACAGAGTCATCAGTGTACAAATATGATTTGGCATTTGTCAAGCACTAAAAACAATTATTGTTATGATAGATTGTAGCTATATGAATGTAAATGTAAATTGTATTAAGCAGTGAAGCGGCACTGACATCAAATTGCGTAACTAACGAATCTGGAATAAATAGAACTAGGTAAAATGAAAGAAATGGAGAAGGACACTACGCTATAAATTATGAAAAGATTCAAAGATTTTGTTAAAAACATGTACTGTAGTAGGCCAGTAACTTAAACTTAAGGTATGAATGTGACGTCACGACTGGCTTCTCTCTATTCACTCTATACCTGAACATGTTAGCGAGTGAGTTCCGGTTTTGCCACGAAGCAGGGTTGACATATTGCTGTTATAATTTTTATACCATTATCACACTATTTCGAATTTAAATAAAGTGTTAAAATAAATTACCAGGCAGTTCGAGCAGTTTGTCAAGAACATATTCAGAAGTTTTTTTTAATTTGAAGTTTCTTTACTTTCTTAAAACATGTTTGATATTACAAATTGGTTATGATATTGCAACAAGGGTGAGTGCTTACCTTGGTCATAGTTGTTTCATATACTTCTACATTCTGCAAACTAAAACAAGATTAAAACTGTTTGATACCAATTGAAAACGTGAATAAAACGTGAAGTCCATTTAGATAGGTCTGATACATAAGAGTCGATATACATAATTATGCTATAATTTAGTCTGGAGAAATAGCCTTACCATATCAAACTAAATTTTGCGAATCTTGTTTGGTATAACATCTTGTAATGTCTACGGTCTCCCATCCATTGGTCTCTTAAGTCTATGTTGTTTGTCAATAACTCCTGCTGTTTGTCAATAAGTATCTCGCATCTGCGAGCGTTACGAGCAATGCATATTACTTCTAGCATGCAGCTCACTGCCCATCGACCCCACCCAACTGGGGCCCTTAAAAACTGATCTTCCAACTCAACGAGTCCGCCACCGTTTGACCCACCTAATCTAATGGTTCCATATGAAAAAGTAACCGTCTTGAATAAACTAGTAACTAGTAACCAAAACTTACCCTTTTTAGCAGCAAACTAATGCTATGAGATATAGTAGGTAACAAATTATAGTAGGAACTTTAAATTGACGAATCTTTACACAGGAGATTTAATAAAATGAAGTCAATGCGCTAGCAAATCAGTAAATAGCAAATGTCTTTAAATCGCAGTTGAGCTTTCTACGTGACTAGTTGCTACTCCATCATTCACCTTAAGTATTAATTTCATAGTTTATGCACTTTTAACCGACCATCTCGTTTTTAACCCGCCATTGGGTTACGAGGACTGATCATTTATTATAATTCCACAGCCAGGATCCATAATGCATTATGTATTTTCTTTTTTTAAAATTAACTTTACAGACACTTACGCAAAATTGAAACAAACTCACACTTACCAAATTTACCCAATCGCTTAAATTTCTTAATCCTCGCCAGAAAACCTGTTACGTGTAGAAGTGTTTGCTGATCATTGCCAGGCGTGGTTCAATACTTTGTGTGCCACAGGTTTTTGGCTGTTAACACCAACAAACTTTCTGTAACAGTAGGATGTACAAGGCCGCATGTACTGAAAACATTTGCGCCAATTCTGTCCAACCTGAACCTTATTTACACACAATGTCATATTTTTGCACCGTGTAGTTTTGTGCCGTCCTATACCTTATGGGGGGAAGAGAACAAAGACGTTACTTATTCGCTATAGTCGCCAAAAATTTCCACGTAATGTTCCAAAGTTAGAAAAACTTCGATTGAATGAAAGGGAGAGAGAGAGAAAGAGAGAGAGAGAGAGAGAGAGAGAGAGAGAGAGAGAGAGAGAGAGAGAGAGAGAGAGAGAGAGAGATTATTTTACAGCGGTGGCATACAATGGAATACAATGCTCATAGTTGTGCCAGCATCGAAAGCCTAGGTAGAAGATAATCTTCTAAGTGGCACGTTTTGGGGACTAGACCGCATGAGTGTCTTAGTTATCTTCATATGTATGTACACATGTCTCATACAGAAAAATACCTGAAGGCAAGATGGCAGACGAAACTTTTCTGGATGTTGTCCATCCATTTACCAACCAGGCACAGTGCTGGCTGCCTTCACAGCCAAGCGCTGTTACTACCCACAGTACCCAGTTGTTCTTTCACTCCACATATATATAGTCGTCTGCTTTTATACTAAAATTTTATTTTTATAAAAGTCACTGTCACTCGATTACTTAGAAATGTTGTTGTTGCTGTTGTTATTGTTGCCTTGCAATTTCATTTTATTTGTAATTATATGTCTTTAAATGTGCATTGCATCATAAAACCTTTCAAGATACAAGCAGTCATCTTTTTGGCCGTCTTGAAAATTGCATCCATATTAATTTTGACGACTTTCAGTTGGATCTACATCCAAAATAGTCATAGTGATAGGCTTCATCACTATGCAAAATGATATAGTTTTGAGATTTCTGGTCTGCGTATTTCTGATCATTTTAAGCATCACTGCTGAAGGCATTATATGTTTCAAACAAATAAATCATGTAAACCATGTTAATGTAAAATTTGTAACGTATAAGTTAACGTGTATTTAACTATTCGTCCCTGGAGAAGTATCATAAATTCTACATTCCAATCTGGGATTTTGTGTCTTTTAAATTCTGTTGTTTGCTGCAACATTTTTTTTAAATACAAGCTTCATAATGAATTCTGGCATAACTCAATATGGTACTTTCAGTATCGGCTAACAAACTTGTTTACGTTTTCTGCTGCTTGTTTCTTGACGAGTTAGTAATTAGCACACAATGGGCAACAAACAAACGGCGTTTACCAGTTTCTGCTGAATACGTATCATTAGAAACTGTCTTCGTGTTCTAGGTGTTGTAAATAAGCAACTCTCATCCATCTACTCCATCTATAGGCCTAACTTGAGCTGACAACACCTCTCGCTCCTGAAGCAGCTGATGGTGTAGTAGTAGCCATTTTGGTGCTTTATTATTACTATTGTTGTTGTTATTATTATTATTATTATTATTATTATTATTATTATTATTATCATCATCATCATCATCATCATCATCATCATCATCATCATCATCATCATCATCATCATCATCATCATCATCATCATCATCATCATCATCATCATCATCATCATCATCATTATATTATTATTATTTATTTATTTATTTATTTTTTAAAACGATGCACAATATAAATTCCCTATATTTGCACAGAACGATTAGCGGTTAGTGAAGCTGTTCGTGCAACTGTTGGAACAGAGGTGCTATGTTCAGTCAATTAAGTAACATATTATTGCCTTTAAATTTCAGTATTTTACAATATAGTAATAGTGAATTGTTGTCATTATATCTTTGTGGAAGTGATGATTTTAATATTGCTGTTAACTGTAAAATTTTTGATTGTATTCAAACTTGTATTAGGAGTACTAAACGTTTTAATGTGATCAGACCTTAGGTCCAATTTTATGTATTTATGGTAAATTTTGAAGTCAGACATGAATACAGATCATCTAACCAGCATAGTGTAGGCCTACTATTTAGAGAAATCCTGTTAACTTTGTACTTTGAATTAATGTATTAAAGTTGTTAATTGCGTAGCCATAATCTCAGCGTTGCTGTTAGAGTTGTTGTGGTTATTTTATTATGCTAACGAGTAATAAACGTTCGTAGTATAATCATACTTATCTGTTCAATGAAGATTGCCACAGTTAAAAAAGTATAGTATTTTTGTAATATATATGCACACGCTCAAAAACTTTCACGACATAAATAATTATATTTACATAATTTATAATCATATGCCATTTTTCAACCCGAAAGTGCTTTAAACAGACAAGTTACTAGACGAATAATTTCCATTAGATGCAAATAGGCCTTCTCGTAAAACGAGTATAGCATTGCAGTATTGAGAAACGCATGTGATAATTGTACATTGTCTGAACAATTCTTTACTTTATGTTTTATTTAACAAATATCTCATCTAAGCTGGTACCACTACATAATGATAATTATATGGATAATCTACGTTCATTAATTCATTGACTGTAATTTCTATGACTGCGGTCTAATGGTTTTATGATATTATGTATACTCGTTGAGCTACGTTACGGTGGTCCGAAAACCTGTAGGCCCATTTTCGGTATTTGAGAGCACGAAACTTCAGCATTTCTAAATTAAAAAGGAAAAAATTATTAAATTAATGTAATTTTTAGATGATCCACCTTAAAAATATAGCAATCAATAATATGGTACGAAAGTACTGTAGTTAAAGCCGGCAATATGGCACAAAAATTTCGACGATACAGTATTGAGTATAAATGTTTAAAAAATGCCTCATGCGTGACTTAAATGTGTCTGCTCAGTTATGCACAATTGTTTTTTATATTTGCAATTCTAGAGTTACAGTTCCACTAAAGCAGAATTTAATACAAAAATCCATGCAGACGTTAACAGAAGACAAACTGAAATACAGTACAAAATAATAATGTTTACTCGTAAAAGATTTAAATTTATTTTATTTTGGTAGTGCCATTCCTGAAGGACAGAGCTACATGTTTAATCAAGTATCAGGCCCTATATATGTAAGCCCATCTTGCTCTCTAATTTAGGACTGTTTAAAGGTGCGAAATTTCCATTATAGTTGTACGAATGGAATTAAAGCAACATTCTGAGGTGCTGTTGCTTTATTTCGTTAATTAACAAGCAAACTGCAATTAGAACTTACCCATCTGTCACCTTCATCATAACTCTAGGTTGAACGGTGTCGATGTCAGTGTTGTCACACAGAACCCTGGCCAACGTCACTTTGTTCAATTCGTGAATTTGTTCTGATGAGCGAAACAATGCTATATGTTAAAGCGCAATTTGTTGAAATACTGGCCATCATGTTGTTCTATGTACGATATATAAGGTCAATTTGCTGACTTAGCACAAAAAATTACCAGAAAACGCTTTTGGTGTATTCTTGCAGTATTTGGTCCAGAGAATAACGTACCCAAATTGGGCCAAAATTTGATCAGTGTAAAGGGTCTAATTATGACGTCAAAAAAGATGTTGGCCATATGACCAAAATGAATGAGTATTTAATCTACCAGAATGGTGAAAAAGTTCTCCTTTGATTCAAAAGCATAAAACTTTGCAGTGCTAGAACTCATTAAGGTAATTAATTTTGATCTTGGAGTCAATCGAAATTCGTCCAATATGGCCGCAATTTTCGAGATGGCTGACAGTATGGCTGTTGCTAGCTTGTAAGGGCTATATCTCAGTTACTAGAGTGTATATTATAATGAATTTGATGCCTAATATAGGTTTTCTAGGTCAAGAAATCCATACCTGATGCTAACGTGCCCTATAATATCAACCCCATTTCAAGATGGCGGCTAAGATGCAAATGTTGTTCAAAATGACGGAATTGCTCATTTTGCTTAAAAGCATGAAATCTTGGACAATGTTTAAACCCGTCCGTTTGATTAATTTCGGATATGGAGCTAATCGAAAATTTTCGGCCAGAGCATTCAAGATGGCCGACATCTTGCCAGTTCAAAAGGGCCATATCTTTTAGGAATTATGAACAAAGTTTGCCTATTTTGTCAACTAACATGCACGTACTGTCACAACGTAGCAAGGTTATATTTGAATGACGGTGCCGAATGCACAATGCGCGCACAGTATTATATAATGCGTCAGGTTGCTACACTCTGCTTAGCGTCTGGAATAGGCAAATACCTTAGGTATATAGCTTTTCATGAAAATGCGAATGCCATAGCCTGGAAAAGAATCAGGTCTGTCAACTTTTACTGCTTGTGACCAGATTTCAGATTTTGACAGGAGAGGAAAAAGAAAGCCTGGTCTGCATGGTAAGTGTTGAATAGGTAACCGAACTTTTTTTGGTTTCTCTAAGCACTATTTCTAGAGCTAAGCATCTGAATTACCACATTTTTGTGCTTGAACGTTTTGCTGCACTTTAGTATGACAAAACCAGCATCACTGTGACAGGTGACGAAGCACGTAAAGTCATGTCCACATTGATGTCATGCTTTAGCATACCGATTTATGTACCGCACTTATGACAGTTTCGTTGTTTTAAATGGGTTTAGGCACGCGGAATTATTTGTATACAATTCACGTAGACGTCTTATCTCCTAACCCTAGTCGCAACTAGCTTCCATGCGACTAGGAAAGTTGAGCGGAATTTAATCGCGCCTAATTTTGCGAGTGAGTTAGGACGGGGTTCATTAAACAAAATTTCGTCTCAACCGCACGCTTAACTTTACGACACCTTGGGATGTGGTTGAACATTGTGGTTTTTATTGCGTCTCAAAATCATATTGGTCTCTATTTTGGAAATACTGTATTTACGAGAGTTACTAAAATTTAATATACATCTTCTCTTCCTCTTCCTTTTCCTTTTCTTTTTTCTTCTTTTCTCTTCTGTCTTTTCCTTTCCTTCTGTTTTCTTTTTTTCTCTTTTTTTTCTTTTCTTTCTCTTCTCTTCTCTTCCCTTCCATTCCGTTCCCTCTTCTTCTCCGTTCGAATCCCTTCCCTTTCATCCCATTGCATATCCTCCATATCCCTTCCTTTGCCTTTGCTTCTATTTTCTTCGTTCTTCTCCTCTCCTCGCCTCTCCCCTCCGTTCGTCTCGTCCCCTTTTCTCTCATCTCATCTTCTCTCCAATCCTCTCCTCTTCCCGTCTCTGCTCTCCTTTTCCATTCTGCCCTTTTTCCTCGTCTGTCTACTCCTCTCCTCTTCTCGCCTTTCCTCATGTCACATTTGTTACATTAAGCAGTTATTACTAAAGAATTTGTATTGTTAGGCCTAAGATATGTATATGAGAATTGCAACTTGTCAATTCGGACTTATTCAGTACGATAGAAGCTACATTAGTAGCACATAAGCCTATCGAGACCCTCACAAAGAATCGCGCATCTGAGCCTTGCCAGTTGCTGCAAATTCATTCAGGTTTATTATAATTTTTCGTGTTACGGCTATCGTGATTCGTTAAAGCTAGCACCGCCCAACGTAAAACAAACTTTTTGATCAAATTCAAGTAGTGGACTAAAGTGGATCCCAAAACAATTTTATGAATTCCAACAAACAGCGAAGTTACGACAGCTAGCGAGTTATAAACTGCTTTCATCATGCAAGGAAACAGTGATGCATACAGAATTATTTGTACAGAAACTTAATGATCGTTATAGATTTTGGTCGAGTTGCCCTAACGTACCTGGACTAAACCACGGAGGTGGTGAGGAGGGGAATCCTCCCGCTGGTGATATGCGTGGGCGTTCATACCAGAAACTGTCGCCGGCGCGAAGCTTGTTAAACTGTTTTTTCAGAATATGAGCAAACGTGGGTCCCACTAAAGCTCCCGCTATACGATTCTCTGATAGACCTCCCGTAAAAAGATCCACATCTGCTGGGTTGTCGCTGAAAATTAATTGAAAATATATGTGTGCACTCGTTGAATTGAGTCGCATTTTGAATTGATATTCGCTTTGGTTCTTCGTTTTCTAAAGTGCAGGGAGTTTACAAGATGTCAGAATCGTTTTATTGATGTTACCTTTTTTATCAAGGGTCGCATTCACGATGTTCCTCTTGCTCAAATCCCAGACAATTCTCTGTCGTAGTGAAAACTCTCAATACTTAAGTGATTTAACAAAAATAACAGGAAAAGTACATAATCCTCTTTCGTCGTTTAAAATGTACGAAAACTTTTATCATATATAACATTTATTTTTTAATCCAGCTGATGCCTGAAGTAAGGATAGCTCTTGAATTTTAACTGTCTGTAATATAATTGTACTTTTACAGCATCTTCCAATTTCATTTACAACATTTTATGATGATGATGATGATGATAATGACGATGACGACGATGAATAATGATAGTAATGATGATGAGCAAAGACGAAGATGGTACACAGATAGCGAAATCGATGGCAAAGATGATGTTGAGATTCTTGCTTGAAGATTATTAAAATACACATATTTGAGGACAGCAACCCTAATGACTGCAACGGTGATAATTATGTAAGTGATTATGATAGAGATACAATTGTTTTTGGCGTAAAAGCCGTCAGGAATTATTTACGTGAAGTAACTGACTTCATACTGCCTAGTTCACCGGTAATAACGTATACTGTATTGTCCTAACTTACAAACACGGAAACCTTGTCTTAGATCTCGCTAAGTGATGTGAGAAAGTTCAATCTTAAACTCATAATTACCCGTAAGCTAGTTTTAGCAATGCGATATTTTCTGATGAAATTTGGCTCAAGCCATCCATGGTACCTGCAGAATTCAAGCCCGCTAATTTTCGATACTGTAAGTAATCCGGTAATCCGTGGTCTCGACTTCTTTCGATGTTCCTAGCAGCTAGATCTGATCCATATTCCTCGCCAGAGTCCGGAAACAATCGGTCTCGCACGTCATCTGTTAAACACCTGACAACAGTAAAGTATTATGATTCTCAAATTCATCTATTACCATATGTTACGATAAGTTTCAAGTTAGCATCAAACAAGAAAGGGATTTCTAGTCCTAATCATCCATCGCAGTTGTGTTGGGTCATGGACATTTGGAATGCAACCAATAAGTATCTATGTATATAGTCTAGTAGTCGATGTAAACTTTAAATTCGAAATACGATTCTCTGGATCAAATCCAGGAATAACATCCGCTTCTTCTGCTTTCTTCTCTTTTCTTCTTCCATTTTTTCTGTTAATTAATTCTTTTTCCCTCTTCTCTTCTGCATGCTTCTCCTCACCTCTCCTCACTTCTCCTTTTTTCTACAATATTAAGTACAGCTCTGTTTTTGAAATTTATATAAAAAAGCATTCTTGTTAGCTTATAGCTAAGAGTTTACAAAACTCTTCACTGTTAGACCCATAATACTGAATGGTACAATACAGCGGTACAAGGTTGCTTCTGATTCATTTAGTGTAAACTTAAAACTAAATCATGCAGATGTTAGATGTTGATTTTTGAAATTAGTCAACAAAATAGGCCCATCGACACTACCGTCACAGTTTTTTACTTCATAATCACGAACGCTCATAAAATATTACCTGTCACCCCGTTCACACGTGTCTTTAAATAGCGCCTCTGTCAAAGCTGTCAGCCCACTGTCCACGACTTCATCGGGATCAAAGAACGTTTCATGAAGTGGTATGTCCTTTGCACCCACGTGGTAAACGCTAGCCAATAGAGAATGTCCAAATCTGCAGAAAACAGTCATAATGAATTCACAAAATTACACATTAGGTGTCTGATCATAAGCGAGCAGAAAGTCCTAAGAATCCAGTATATTAGCCAGTTATATCTCAATTAATTTTAGGTCCCTAATGAATCTGCTTGATGAGCTGAAAAAGCGTTGGATCATCAAATAAAGATTTTGCTGGACTCTAAGAAGGAGGAAAGGTTACGTGCAAGTTTCTAATTCTGTGAATTATCATTTACTAAAAAGAATGCAAGTTTCTTGTATTTTTTATTTTATTTGCACTAAAATGCAAATAACGGACTACGAACTTATTTTTGATTTATTATTTGATGAGTAGCACTGTTTCAATCAAAGAAGGTTAATGTCCTTTTACCTTTTATAACCAGTAGCTTGTACTACAAGAAAAGTATCAGGGATTCAATTACCTGTAGGCTGCAGTCGCAAACTCATTAGTTATGGAGGGATCAGCATTTGGATAATAACCTGGATAATGCTGGTCGAATGATGGCCCTAGTACCACCGGTAGAAATTCTCTGTAGGTGATTACCTGATAATGAGAGCATAAAAGCCATGATGATTTTTGCTTTATTAATAATTTTAATTGTCAATCCAAGTGCAACTCAGCCGCTTATTCATCTACGAATTAGCCGTTTACTCAGTTGTTCAGTCAAATAGTTTTACACAGTCATATATATATATATATATATATATATATATATATATACTGCATATCTCTTTTCTCTTACAAAAAAGCCATGTTTCTGCATTTTTGTGTTGTGACCCAAAGTCACTCATTTTTTGTTAGATTAGTGCACCATTAATGCACCAATAAGGGTACCTTATACATGCTTGAGGTTCAAAACTATTTCAAATTTGAAAATCATCATAACGTAACACATGATAGTAACAACAATAACGGCACCACACACACAGTTTGCTCATCGCAACATTTGTAATCTAAACAATTAAGCGAACCTTATTTGGGTGTTTATAAAAATATCTTCATCTGTCATTGTTTATTTGTTCTTTCTGGGCGCCAAACGAGTGCATTGATTTTAACGAAATTTTGCATGACTGACACTAGAGCCACTGAGACGGTCAAGGAGGAGTTTAGGTCCCCGCCATCTTCCATCTGAGATTATGACTGTTTTTTAAGGCTTAAGTATTATTTTAATGGGAAAAGGCTTTCAAGCGGCTTGTTCACTCAGCTATAACATAATAACACAGTATGCCAAGATTTCACAGCTTCACCGATAGGCATACAGAGTCTCATCACCTTTGAATAATGCACCATGAATAATTTTTGTTCTTCTGCAATGTCGGCTTACCTTATTGTAATTAATTAAAACTGAGGAAGATAAGTGAAAATAACCTGCATCATGGCTCCAACAATTCTCCTTGCTTCCTCGAAAACTGTATTATCATTCCACGACGGTACAAGATTTTTCAGTAGCCCAGCTAATCTGTTGTGTTCTCTTAGCCACACTGTATGCATAGCAGTCAATCCAACTTGTTCATTAGCCCTTTCATCACCTACAGTATTATTATAGTCATAATGTTACTTAATTTCAAGCTGGAGAAAATTAATATACTTGAATTCAATTACCATAATCAAGGCCAAAAATATGGGTGATATTACTGACCTGCTCTGTAACACTGATGAGCCTCGTTGAAACAATCAGAAAGAGGTCTCGGCGGAAGGAGATCTCCATTAGACGACTTTAGAAAGGCGCCTTAAAATATGAGAAATGAATTTACCAACATGATTTATAATAATATGAACATTAGGTAAAAAAAGGATGCGTTGTATACATACCTACACAATAAACAGGGTTTGATTTTTTTCTTTTAAATAACAGGCTAAGTACTGCAGTTTGTGGCTACAGCTGTAAGCATAGAGCTTGTATTATGAAACTTAGAAAACCTAGGAAACAAATCTACTTTTACAGTACGTATGTTGGTACTCCGGTTAAAGTCTGCTTCCATGGGAATGTGGATACTTGGGACCAAAAATCGTTAAATTAATGCAGAAATCTATGCTAGTACAAGGTAAAACACTGACTCAACATTGCATTCCTCAACAGTGGTAACTCAAACTTCTCCATAAGGCCCAGCGGCCTCAAAATATCTTTCCCACGGCAGTTGAATTTAAATGGAATTGACTTAGTTACAGTTTCGCTTACGTGGGTACAAAATGGCAGATAAAAGATCGCAATTTTTTGCAAGTAGATAACCAAATAAACTTGCTATTTCATACATTCATTTAGGTTTACATTCATGTTCTACTTCTGACTCATTAATTAATTTATTCATTTATTCAACCATCCGTTCATTCATTCATTCATTCATTCATTCATTCATTCATTCATTCATTCATTCATTCATTCATTCATTCATTCATTCATTCATTCATTCATTCATTCATTCATTCATTCATTCATTCATTCTTTCATTCATTCATTCATTCATTCATTCATTCATTCATTCATTCATTCATTCATTCATTCTTTCATTCATTCATTCATTCATTCATTCATTCATTTACATATTCATTCGTCAATTTATTTATTTATTTGTTTATTATTCCAAAGTAAATAACCGATAACTTACATTCAGGTTCGTGTAAGATTTTTCCTATCAAAATATTTAAATATTTCTTATTAAAAAAGTTAATTACTTTTAAATAATTAATTAAATAATAATTTTGTTTGCTTTCGCACCATTTCTTAGCGCCTCCATTTCTACTTTACTAGAACCGTAAACGTTCGATGCATCAATGAAAGCTGTAATTTGGTTGCGTTGCTCTCGTGGACCTAAACCTGTAAAAACCAACATTTTAAATTAAGATGTTTGACTTATGCCATCAAATAGCCTACCACTTTCGAAAGCGTCGGATTTCTATCAATTGTAAGCCTGAACATTTTTTTAATTTAATAGTGAGAGTTAGTTCCCCATCCCACTGTTTTACTTATGTTTTCATATTTATTTATTCGCAAAATTATTTACATTTTAGATGTTTATCAAATCCACTAACGAAAATTAAAATTGCCAGAACTACCACCATCATTGCTCTGTGGAAGATTAGACACTTTAGTATGACTGCAACACTATTATCTATTGCAATCAATCATTAATATTCGTACCTGCTGCTTCACAGCGACTGTTAGTTGATCGTATGAGACCAATGCACGGAGTGTCACCAAAAATGGTATCGCTAGAATCCACGTCTATTGGCAAACATGTGCTGAGATCTTCACGCAAGGGTGGGGCACAGCAGTCTGTGAAAATCAAGAGTTACGGCAATTATGCTCCAGTGTAACAAAATAGTTTTCATTTTTCTTTCATAAAAGAGCTGTTATTGCAGTTGTGTGAACAGAGTCTCAGTGTTATGTCCGTTACATTAATATCAACCAGCCTTGTGAAAAATGTTATCCGCATTGTCATCATTACCATAAATGTCAGCGTCACAATAGCCGTTAACGATTATTATTAGCATTTGTACTAGCACTATTAATTATGATAATATTGTTAAACTATTAATAGATCTGCCAGTTATATTAATATTCAAAATTGTAGCATCTCTAAATGTTCCATACGTAGTGAATGCCACTTCATGTAAGTTCATATTTCATCAAACTGTAGTCTTGGAAAATAAAAGACCAAAAATCGAAGGTATAAGAGAGCAGTGTATAGCCTCAGTGATATACGTATATTGCAAACCTGTCAACTTGGTTACTTAATGTACCGATTAATTACCTAAGTGGTCATCTATAACTGGTGTCAGAGCGATATCATGATCCAAGAACTGTCCCCATTGCATTAGCATCAGGGTAAAATCCTGTTCTTTGACTACTGGCGAAAGATTTTTGTGAACTATGTTACTGATCATGCGAGCATTTGGGATAGTGGTTGCACTAGGGTTGGTTGGACGTCTTGGCGCTTCAACTGAAATCAGAGACACCGGATTAGTTGTCAACAAACAGATAAAACTCTCTTTAAAAAGTTACTTGCACCAAAGCGAAATATTTGAACTACACAGGTGCTAGATTATCAACATGGTAAGGGATTACCTGAGTCAGAGTAGCTAGCAGGTAACATTCTGCGCAGGTGCGTACCGGCAGCTCCCCATCCTGGATGTTGAAAGTTGTTACATGAACCATCATATCTTCTGAATCTTTCGGAGCCGTATGGCTGACATGGTTCAGAAATAGTAAGGCATTTGTCTAATCCATTTGGTGGCGGCGGAGGTGGCGGTGGTGGTGGTGGCGGTGGCGGCGGCGGCGGCGGTGGCCGATGAGCCAGTCCTGCATCACTAGAAACAAATAATTGCTTTTATAAGGCAGGCATGCTTAAATAGTCGATTCTTTTCTAACCTAATGCATCCCGAGACTAATCCTGAGAATTTGTTGTGGCTTTAACTGATTAGTTTTTTCAGCAGACTGTTTAGCCATTTCTATAGCTTTAATCAAATTTAAATTCTTGGGGTTTATCTGAATAAAGGCTTTGAATAACTGGTAATAATATTTTGCTACCGGCGAGCTGCGTCGCTATTTTTCTTGTTTTTATTTCGCTCTTAATAATTAGCAGCTCAAAATTTCTTTGAAACTAAACCTGCTTTAGAAATTCGATATTAAGGAAGCCCCTGTTGGCTGATCACGCTTTAATACGACTTGACTACCGCTATAATTGCTAAAACCTTCAATACTTACCCCTGAAAGCGAAGGTTTCACTGATAACACCAAGCTATTAAACCTTAATGTTATGCAAATCTAGGTGTCAAAAACCAAAAAAGTAAAACTTTACTTACACCTCATTTACGTTCATTTCTGCTGCATTTCTCTTCACTCTCTCCACAGTTCTTGCGTTTGATTTCGTATGTGTATGAAGCTTGTAATGCCCGCTTGATGCTATAGAAGAAAATGTCATTATAACAAGTAAACTGCGTGTAAAGATCATAAAATTGTTAAACCTTGAGTCAGGTTTATAATGAGTTAGGTTTCAAATTTATAAAACACTGTTTTGAAAACCGTATTCCCAGAAGGACTTTAAGTGGGATGTTTGGAATTCCTCTGTAACCGCAAATTTGGCGCTCATACCTCGCCTTTCGTTACCTTTTTCTTCAACGTCTATTGGACTAAAGCACTTGCAATTTCAGCAACGTTCATGGATCAACCGAAAGTCTGTTTTGCTTCATGCATTGAGGCAACATCGATCATTTACAAACAGACTAATCTATGTTGCTTCATATATTGAAGTAGCGTCCATCGTTTACCCACAGTGTGTTGCTTCAAGTATTGAGGAAGCGTCGATTGCTTACCCGCGACTAGTCTATGTTGCTTTATATATTGAGGCAGTGTCGATTGTTCACCAAATCAGTCAGGGAGGCACTTTTGCGAATTAGTTTTCAAAAAGCTACTGAAAAATTTCTTTGCCCGCATCGTGGCCTTTTGGTTAACGGTAAGATAAAAGCCACTTGGTCGCCATCTTACAATACCCTGAACTGACCTGCATTAGATAGAGAGTATGGACACACTAAGCAAGGACCTGCGGGTTTCGTAACGGAAATGATCAGTTGTAGGTATTCAAAGGGCGGAACAACCTCAGATTTTCCATCCCTTAATGTTCCGCATATTTCTTTACCCCAACAAGCACATCTACTTTTTTAAAGGAAAAGAAAAGAGAATTTTAAAGTATGTCTTTCCATATAAAGCTAGATTAGCATTACATTTACTTGTCTGAAAGACTTACGTAATTAGAAAGGAAACTCTTAAAAATTTCTTTAACAATATAAAATAGTATAACGTCACTTGCTCACTGTCTCAGTGTGCTTATTCAAAGTCACTGGTTCTTTAAAAAACATGCTAATAATTTTATTGACCTTACTGGTAAGATAAAGTAAGTTGTACTTTTGTTTAGTGAGCGAAGTGTGGACGGACTTTTCGCAATGTTATCTGAACTTGTTTCAATTTCTTAAAGAACGTCTTCCTTAAAATGGTAGCACCTGTCAGCGTGAGAGTTTAAGTTTACAAATCAACGCCGCCGTACTGCCAACAAAAGCTCCGTTTTTGACAGTAAAACAGCATGCAGACGTGATACAAAATTTCATGACCAATTTTAACTTTATGTAAGAATAGTCTTTTCTTGCCCTTTATTAAACAGGTGTATTTTCTTGCCCTTTATTAACATGGCTTTGATTACCTCGATCACAATAAAAGTTTGTAAATCGATGCGTCATTAGAAAAAAATAAATATGGGTAGAAGAATAATTGTTCTTCATCTCACCTGTATTTTGCATAAGCAGCAACACAATTACAATGAAAGATATTTGCCTGAAAAATATAAACAAAGATGCTACAAAAAGTCATAAACATAATAAAATTAAACAAAATATTAATTATAATTATTATAATTATTACATCATAATAATTACGTGTATCATTGCTGCGTGAATATAGTGCGTTGCTATTAACTACATTAATAACAGCTACATGTAAAATATTAAGAAAATTTGAAATATTAAAATATTTGAAAGCTGGTAAAAAAATTCCATTGTTTTCAGAGACGCTAACCTCATCATTATTCCCTTTTCAAAAACTACATGAAATTGAAAGTTCAGCCTTACAAACTATCACATGTACATAGACTTTTAGTGTATTTGTATTAATTGTGTTTATTGCGGACTTATATACTGGTACATTTTTGCATACCCGTATGTATTTACCTTTGTAACGGAACAGTAAATATTTTCCTTTCTCATGGATGAGGTTCTTATTTCCTAGTTTCAAACATACGGGCAGCTCCAGGCAGAAACTTAAAAGATTTATTGGGTTAGTGAAACAGGCTGAAAATCATGATGTAAACAAACGCTTTTATTCAGCCTATATGGCGGTTTTATTTCTTTTGAAGTTTGAAGTGATAAATAAATAACTCTCCCTTTTAGGTTAAGTAAGTGTGGCGACATAGCTAATCCAATAAACATTAGCCAATAGGTCTTTTTTGAGAACAAATAAAATTTTCTTGATATTACTTTTTCATAATTGTATTTTGTTCTGCTGCATTTCATTTTTTCGTTTCTTATTGGCATAATTTACCGGCATAGACAACGTGAGCACAGACCCAGTCGCCAGTGGTAGGTGAGGAATAGACGCTAGACGCCAAACGCTCAAAAATAGGCTTCTATTTTCTAGCGTCCGCTGACAAAAATATTTACTTTCATTTCTTATTGACAATTAGTGACAAAGTCTTATTGGACTTTGATGTATCATAGGTATAACTGGAATAGATTCGAATGATGACTATTCGCTGCTGTTCAGTTAATAATTCTTATCATGTCATGGAGCGAATCAACAATTATTTTTCTCTACTTAGTTTTGAACTTTACAGTAGTACATCAGTCTTTAAGCTAATGAAACAATATAGAGTATAATAAAACACGGCTTTTCTCAGAAACTCATACAACTTGTTAAGTAGGCGGGATAAGCCGTTGTGAATTGGAATTAAGGATGCTAAGCAATTTTTCGGTGATGTCGTGAATGCTAGATAAAGTCAGACATGCTCCTTTCCTCCTAGGTTTTATTGCCCAGCCACTCTGGGGCAAATTTAGAGGAAGTTGGTAAACACTCGATATTATTTCTCTTTTCGTGTGTTGGTTTCAAAGTGCATATGTATCTGTTCGATTCACATTAATCAGTATTTGCTTAAACATGCACTTTTACGCCTTAGTTTACTAGTAGTCCTTTCTTGCATGTTGTTTAATATCATATAGAGCATATTCGTCCCACTTTCGCATGTTTTTCTGCCATGTTGTTTAAAGAAGGATAGGATGATTTTTCATATCCTGCGCCATTTTCAAGTACGGTACAAGTACACATTTTAACGCCAATAATACTGCAAAAACGTCTCCGATAATTAAATCATAAATTAAAATTTTAATTAACGGCGGGTGAGCCCAACTATTGAAGACATCACAAATGAATATAATTTTCAGCAGCACAAACATACCATGAACGTGTTTGCCAAAGCAAAGATTGGAGTACGGTGCTACTGTAAGAGATTCAACGCGTTGTACTAAAACTCGGCAAGTTTTAAGATAAAAATTATAAGAGATACGCTGTGCTCACGTATGAGATGTCGAACGTGTGTACTACGTTACAAACGAACACCTCTGACCTGAGAGGTACAGCACCTGTTTTATGTGCGTGTTTCCGAAATGCAAGTGCTAATGCCCGTCTAACTAACGAATAACGAAATGCATGTAACAGCGAAGAAGTGGTGACGCGCAAGCGAAATTGCGTGTGGGAATAATTCCTTCACGTAAGTGATTCTTGAAAAATGATGTGTTCCCTTTCAATATTTTAAAAAGTAGATTATTTTTATCTACAATTCAAGATTGGGTACGAATTTCCTTTAATGTCATATAGATCACATTCGTCCCACTTTCGTAAACATTCTGTCAGTTAACCTACTTTTCAAAATAGTGCAGTACATTCTCTTTCTCGAGTGGTCACCCATCTACTTACTAATAATGTTTGCCATTGCCTAACGCAGGGACAAATACAAACTGTGACCATTCAGGTGTCTTACATCTTATTCAATGGACTCAAACCCGTTAATATGCCACAGTATGCTTCATTTTTGGGTTACTCGCTTGTGAAGTAACTTTATAAAATGGTCCATTTTGCCTCGATTTTGGTCCTGTACTGGATGGATGCTGATCATGTAATACGTTTTTGTCAAATTTATATTGCGACGATTACGAAAAACGGTACAATAAATGACATTCCAAATGACATCTCCAGACAGTTGGGTACAAAACTCAGTAAGCGAGTAACTAACATAAAGCATGAGCATATTTTTTACAGTAATTGTATTACCTCAAAATTATTGTCAGAGAAGAATTTAACCTGGGTTAGCTCAAGTTTTATAATTATTCGAACTTTGGTCATGTTAATAATAGCATTATGAGGTGCTAACAATATATACGCAAATTAACTTGTGAAAAATAGATGTAAAATTTAATCATAACAATTTGATTTCAATCTTATAACGCTTAAAATTTATTGATTAACAGTAACAGAGTTGATCGATTAAAATCTTAAAAATGATACAACTAGTAACTTTTACGTGTGCTCAGCCAATCAAGGATACAAATCGTATCATACGAAAATATCAATACCACCTAACATGCTAATGTCTCAATTTACATTGCAATTTTTTTTCTAAAAACTATCTATAAAATTTAACAACAGAGTACTAACAATTTATAGCTCACTATTTATTACACTCTTAGAAATTGTATAGATTTAATTATCTTTATAAAAACATTGTATGCATCACACTATTAATGCTACAGTGTGTCAAGTTTACGGCCAGCAAAATTAATGTCAAATTCAAACATGGCCTATATAGATTTATGTGTTAAAAAGGCACTCATATAATTATTTATTTAAAAATAAATAAACATATTAAACATACCGATTCTGTTTTTTAAATATTGTAACTAAATATTTGTGTAAATTAACATATCTCTATGACTGAATTTGATGTACATGAGTCATACAATCTACAAGGCAGCACACTAAAAAGAACAACACTGCAATTAAGTGTACAGTTTGCAATTAAGTGTGCAGCTGATAAGAACTCAACTAATTAACTTGGCAAATTGAGTGATAAGTTAATAATCAATGCAATGGCTTATTGCTTATGTAAACGGTTAAGCTCCTGTAGCCATTTTGATTCTGAGTGACTCAACAGATGGGTAATCATTGAGACATAAGACAGGTTTTGAAATACGTGTAAGTGTATATGCAAATGAATAATATTTGCATAATAACATTAAGGAATCAAATTACATAAATGACAAAATTATCGACAGCATTTATACGTGAATTCGTGTAAATGTATATTGTCATAATATGTATAATTTGTGTAATGTCATCAATAATTTTGCGCAACAAATCGATATTTTGTCACATACGACCTTTGATTTACAAAATGTATTGCATTAATACAGTGACTTAAAACACACAATATAAAAAAGTATTGTGCATAGTAAAAAATGGCAGCAAAACTATTAAGGCCAATAAATAATTGCAAGCAACAAAATCTTCATTCAATTGCTTTGACTTGGCCGGTTATTGCAATTTCTTCAAACAGCAATGGGTGTCAAAAATATATTTAAAGGTAAAGAACAAATAAACAAGAAAAATAACTGAGTTATTATACGAACAAGTGACACAAAAATAATGATGGTTTTATTTAATGATAAATAAAAAAACAAGAGACCCTTACGTTAGCATTTATGGTGGCTAAAACAGATATAGTAAAATTCACCAATCGGGTGAGATTTAGTATATGAGATAATAACATAGGAACAATCATGCAATCATGTTCACAATTAATGGATGTGTTTCCACTATTGCTGTTCCAACAAAAGAGTCGTCTGTATGAGGTAAAATGTCCATTACTGTAATACTTATCACTCAACAGAAGTGCCAAAGTTGAAATAAGTTCTATGCCCTTAATTAAACTTGTATTTGACTGAATTATAGGCTACGTTAAAAAGCATATTATAAGGACAAATCAGTGTACCCAGACTATATTTCATGCGTATAAAGCAGTATTTGGTTCAAAGTGTTGATTTGATGAAAAATTTATGGTTTTCAGTCAAAGTCGTTAAAAAAACGTTCAGCAAGGACAAAACTCCCGACATGATAAGGGCAACAAAAGACAGTAAAAGGTCATAACAAAAAACATGCAAGAAGACAATATTTAAGCTGTAGCAGTGAGTCTGTAGGTTAACTTTGCTGAGTAGATGATTACCCGAGAGAAAAGATCACTCCGCTCACAGCATTAGATGTCACAAATTATCTGATTAATGGTTATCTATTTAAAAATGAATTATCACTGATATTGTATCATGTATTACTGTCAAACAGAGAATGTTGGGAAACCGAGTCAAACTGAAGTCAAAGTTAACTTAATGTCAGCAACATAAAAGTGCATAAAAAGACGAAGGTTAAGCAGGGCCAAGTAGTATTGAATCGATGGGCTTATTTTGTTAAGCAGTTAGTGACTTCAAAAGATACAGAGAGTGTCACACCATGACACAGATTATCCGAGTTAAAGGTCATCCAGTTTAAAATGTAACAACCCTGCACATGTATAACATATATAAAAGAAGTATTATCAGAATGCAGAACAATCCATCATTCACACACACGATCAGAGGTCACCTGGAGATCATCAGGGGCTAAAACCAGGCAGTATAACAGGAAAACAATGAGTTAGTATAGCAGTGAGTCAACAAGTATAATTAATTATGCTTCCAGAAAAAAACAGCTGCAAGATTTCATAAATTATCTCAGCACAGTGCACAAAACCTCAAGGTTTCCTTCATTATAAATTGATCTTCTGAGGTAGTGAGTCATCAGCTTGCACTGAGATAATTGACAAATCCAGTAATGATTTCAAGAACGGATGCAGACAGGTCTTGAAACACTGAATTTATTCATAACAAAATAGGAAATTTGCCCAGATTCATTAGTCAAAAAAACAATAGAATAATGTAAATAAAAGAGATAAAGCTTAAAGTATATTTTGCACATATTCAACTTGCTGAAATTCAGATTAATTGATGAGTATTACCAGGTATATCACCAACTAGACTACATAAACCAAGCTTATGAGGCTTTTCTAAAATAAAGAACTTCAGTTAAAGGTGCTTTGTGATTTTTCACCAATGTTGGCCCTTCTGTGATTCTATTTTCTATACTGTCCTGCCATTTTCCACGAGGCAAATAGACATCTCTATATGACGAAGCTGGCATTAGTACAGGTGTTACAAGCAATGAGTTACCCACTAAAAACTGTGAATTATCATTCAGGGCGTGTTCGTCATCTGGGTAGTCCCACCACAGAGGGCGTATGACCGGCACATTACTGCTTTTCATTATCTCCAGCAGATCAATTAGAATTGGGACGATGACCATCTCCCGAAACTGAAATGCAATGCTCGCAGCTGCATGAACATCTGTGTTTGAATATTCCCATGGTGGTATGCCTATCTGCACCACTGGCATACATACAGCTAACTGAATCCAGCGTATGTACAGTTCCGGATCAGGTAATTGTCCTGACTCCAGTTTGTATAGAAGAGGAGCCATGGATAGAGGATATCCCAGAATCCCCATGGTTATAACTCTAGGAATAACAGAACGCAAGCCATTGTCATGTCCCCATGAAAAACTGAGTGTACCAGGATTAAGTGGTATTGGAAATCCTTGTGTTTTGGCTGCAACAGTAACATCTGTAATGGGTAAGTATGCAGTACAGTCAGTAGACTGCTCATCCCCAGCTGCTAATTTATTTATGAGATTCAGGTAATCTAAGATGTAACCAACTGTAGACTCTGCAGGATTCTTTACACTGTACATAAAAGGCAGTGAACTTATTTCACCACCTAGCATGCTGAACCCATCAACAGCAAAACGTTTCTGCAGTTGTCTGGCTCTACTGAGAAACCACATCCGTGCATCTGTATTTGTCACGTCTAGCACGGCAGCTAATCCCTGTTGCCAGTTTGTCAGTCCTGGAACTTTGTTACTGCCATCCATAACACTGTAAAAGTTTGATGCCATTTCCAAGAATGAAACTGAGTCAGTATTGCTAAAAGGATGCATCTTCAATGCGAACTTTAAACCATTTTCTCTCACAATGTTCATCATCTCGTGTGGCCTAGGAAACCGCTGTGCATCAAAGGCCAGATCCCCAGGATGAGATTCCCAAGCACCATTAAGAATGAGGAAGCCTCCGGCTAGGTTGTGTGTGCGAACCAGCCTGACAAAGTTCTCAACTGAACTCTGATTGAGATTCTCATTTATATACCATGATACCTTGGTGATCAGATCATCTTTAATACAACCCAACACAGAAACTGTCTGCAAGTAATAATTATGAGCTGTGTTGATGTCTGGTGCTGTGCAGATAGTGTAATTCAACTTTGTTCTTGCGTTGCTTGGATTTGAATAGGTGCCATTTCTGGCAGATGACACTAAACACAACTGGTTGTCTCCAGAACTATTAACACTAACAAACAATGGTATGGCTTCTTCCACAGTTATCGTAACTCCTTTTGAAGATAACCAATACCTTTCAAGAATACCACCATATTCTTGTTTATGAATGTCACCGTTAATGTAAGCTTCCATCGGCCTAGACCACTTTTCAATGGGGTACAGCTGGTTGCGTACTAGCCCACTGCCGTACCAGTGTGCAGCAGACAACGAGTAACAATCTTTCAGCACCGTGTCCTTATCCACTCCAGTCCAAGACACATCATAACAACTGACATCATTTATCTGTCTGTACATAATCATTAATTTTGCCTCATTTTTCCAATCAAGGCAGAGCTCTGAAGCGCTAGACATGCCAATTCCCAAGCAGTTATAAGGATGAGCACCTAATGGAAGAAGTGAGCCTAGAGAACCAACAAGACGATCCTTTAGGCTACCATAGTCAACATGCAGCTCACGCGAACCTTCAAAAAAGTGCAGCATCTTCCCTATGTCAGCCTCCAGCTCTTCCTTCTTGTAAAAGTGCACGATTACACTAAAACCCACGACGATGACAATAAACAGAAAAGCTACAAAAAGTTTCAGTTTTAACTCTCGTGGTGGACTTAATTTCTGCACCATGTAAAACTAAAAAAAGAAACAAAACCATAATTAATTTCACATCATAACTAAAACTTCAAATGCTAGAAGTCGCAATTAAAATTCCTCATCACTAAGTAGGCCGCTTGGTAGATTTTTAAAGGAATTAAACATTTTCAGTTTAATTTATCTTTAACAAGTAAAAATATTTTTCTACAATTTACCTAAATATGATTCCATAAACTTTAAAAAGAAAATAAGAAAAATAAATTGATAACAGTTTTTACTTAAATACTGATTTTATTCCTCAGAAATTAAAAAATACCGTGGTTAAAAATAATGCACTCAAATATAGCTAGTATGATTAGTGAATATCAATCTGCAAATATTACATCATATAGCAACACAAATCTTAAACTAACACATAACAGAAATCTGCATACCTTTTTTTATATAAAACTCTAACTTGCTTCATTTCAATAGGCACACTACAAGCCAATATCCAGCGCTTAAGTCAGAGAATACTAGTTGTCCTACTTCATTTTCAAGGAAACCTCTAAGATGAGACACACTGGCTGGCAGAGGTATTTTAGATATGTGTAAGTACATGCATACAATAAGCAAAATAGATAGGGCATTAAGGTAGGTAAAACCAATCAGACCATTTTTGCCAGCAGTAACCCATTCGTTGCTATCCAAGCCCAGGATTACTTAACTTGCTTTCTCTTGTTATTAACATAAATATCTACCATCTTTATATTAACTAAATGTTTATTTTTAAAACATAAATAAATAATAGTTACATTACTAGCTGAAGCTGCTGTTCGTTGCAAAAAATAATGCTTTCCAAATACTAATATCAATTAAATTATTCAAAATTTGAAAATTTTCACATTATAAATGAAAATTATAGTGAAAAATAAAACTCACTCGATCTAATAATCTTTGAGTAGGCATATCTTTTCCACCATTATGATGCAAGAAATGTACGTTGGGCGTCGGTGACTCAGCACTAGAATCAGGGGAGCCATCTTGAGCAAACTCCGAAGTTGGTTTTGATTTCTCAAAGAGAACAGCTATATCTGATGTTGGCTGAGAGTCTTGAGATTCCACCTGCGTCTGAGTAGACGTCATGTTTGTAGGTAGAAATTGACCGTTTGCAGCCAGGAAAATAAATTCAACTAGTTAACAGTAACATTGCAAGCTCTTTTTTCGACACTGAAAAAAACAAAATTAAGTTATTGATAGGTGATCATGTACAGCTGTTTCTGTTGTCACTTTTATCTCTGTCCCCCAGAAGGACTGTGTCACTAGACGACCTCAACAGTGTAAGTTAAATAAAGCTAAGCTAGCCTATAAATTCTTGGAAAGGCATTCTGGCTACAGTCCGGTCACAAAAAGCCACAACATTGAACAATGACATTAAAGTGATTCAAAAAAGAATTCACACACTCATCTTTCCATGTATTAAATTTCTGACAGAATCATATGCTACATTAATTAAAAAAATGAAGAAGCGCACAAGATGCATTTTTACTTCCATATTCTAACCTGCATAAATTTGCTACAGGCAATTATCATTCTGTTGTAAAATGTAACATTTTCTTACTGTTTTCAAAATGTTTAAAAGTTTTGTTTATCGCAGATTATCAAAAAAAGCATTTAGTAGATCTTGTCCGAGGTTCTTGTCCAATGCAGGCTGCTGCTGCCCTGCCAATTTTTCCTCTCATACGACAGTTCTTGTACGTTCGTGATATTAGTGCTCCAAGTTTTCATCGTTCTATACTGAACTGAGCACTGGTACATCAGCGAAAGCTATATGAGTGAGTGAGTGAAAATATGGTGAATATCGTTAAAAGATCAAATAGCATGTTTGATTATTAATAAATCTGAAATCTGCGAAAAACTTTTGAGCAATATAAATTTTTTTGGCGAAAGTTGCTCTTGCGCAGACATTCTTGTAGTCCAGGTAATTAAAGCACAATAGACACAACAAAAGGACAAGTTGAATTACTAAACCAGCTGGCCAATGCAGGTAATCGTAACAGGTAATTAGTTGCCCTTCAACCTACAATGGCATCGATCTCTTGTGTGCTGTGCAGAAAGAAGAATCCTGACGCTGTGCCAAGAGCAGAATTTGGGAAACTGGTTTTGTGCAGAAAATGCTTTATTGCTAGAAAGCCTAGTGGGCTTGCAAAAGAGTTAAACTATGATGATATTTTGCCATCGCAAAATACAGTTAGCAATATAACTTCCAATTCTATCGACGACGAAAAATATTACCTTATACATAACGAGGTGAACTATTTTGCCCAAAATCAACTTGAGGCGCAGGTTCCAGTCAGCAATCTAGAGATCGTAATTCATGATTTCTACTCAGTCGAGAACCTGGAAGAAGCGAAAACGATGCTCGTGGGCCTAATACCCGATGACGATGAAGACAGGCCGGACTTTCCTAAAAAATTGAATCGGCCCTACCAAAAGACGGGCTTTATCGTATCACATCCTGATGTTGCTCCAGTATGGTCTGATTACGGATGCTAAACCAACACCTAGATTTGTGGCTGCTTATTTGCAAAACGTTCCGCCTATGTCACTCAAATCTGTTGACATCACAGTTATAATGAAACTGTTACAGAATGTACAAGAAGATCTGAAAGAACTCAAGTCTAATTCAGTCTCGCGAAATGAGCTTAATCAACTACTGGCACTTAAAACAGATTCACAAGCCATTGGTAATTCTAATAGGAATGAAATTCAGCAAAATCAACGACTAGAAGCAAAAAGCTATTTAGCAGCTGTGAGGCAAACGAGCCGGGCTAACTCAGTGGAAGATGTAGAAAGAGGTAACATTAAGACAAGCGGCATAAGTGATGACAGATTCACTGTTGTGAACTACTCGAAACAACAAAAAAGCACCAAAACTTCGTAGTTCTAAACTCACTATCACAGGGACAGCCACGGGAAAAGATGTGCTCATCAAAACCAGCAAGCCCGTAAGACGAGTTTTTGCAACTCGCTTGCATGCCAGCACGATGGAGGAGAACATCGAGCAACTGCTTCTAGATAACGTTGATTTTAACGTTAAGGTGCAGAAACTGAAAACTAGGTATGACACATATACTTCATTTGTGATAACGTGCTACGGCAACAAGGAATCAGATCAAATTATGAAGCCAGAAGTGTGGCCTGCAGGGGTACCTGTAAAGCCTTTTTACACTTCTGCCACCAAGACAAGCCAGAACAATGGCAATGATGGCAAATCTTTAGTGACAATGAATGCTAGACCACTTGCATCAAATAATTCGCAAGTCAGTCACCGGTTATGGTCGTCTCGTGAATCGTTAGTCAATAACGCTGGATCGAATAACGAGTAAACCATTTATGGAGCAAAACTGCACCCAAATATCTTCACTTAGAATAGTGAGTTACAATTGTAATTCGATCAAAAATCCTGAATCACTAGTAGTGTTAAAAGAACTCTGTAATCGCAGTGACATCGTGTTTCTTCAAAAAACGATGATTCCAGTTCAAGAACTTGACTATTTGGCAACAGTTGATCCAGATTTTCATGGAAGAGGGATCTCACCTACAGATCTGTCTGATGGACTTCTGAAAGGACGACCGCAGGGTGGCTTAGCTGTGCTCTGGAGAAAAACACCTCCGGGTGAATATAAGATTAGTTCACATGAAAATGACTTTAATATTTTAGGTTTTTCAGCTCACCTGCCTGATAAACTCATGCCAATTATGTTTGTGAATGTTTACTTTCCATATGAATGTGATGACTTTAGATTGTGTTTAGGAAAATTAGATGCTTTCATTGAAATATCAGCCACTGGTTACGTATGTTGCGTAGGAGATTTTAATTCACACATAACAAGACAGTTTTATAGAAAACTGGAAGCATTGTGCTTAGCTAATAACTATAATATTTCTGATGTGCTCAGTTTGCCAGCTGATACCTTTACATATGTGAGTACTGCACATCAAACTTGCTCTTGGTTAGACCACATAATTTGTACTGAAGCAATGCAGTTCATTGTTAGTAATATATTTGTGGATTACAATTTAACTAACTGTGATCATATGCCTATAGGTGCTCAGATCAATGTTGATCTTGTGCTGGCCTGTCCTATTAATGATAGTGTTATTACAGTAGATGATTTGCTAAATACTGACAATGTAATCTTTTCTAAACCTGGGGTGGATAGATATAATGTTGATTGGGATAACGCCAATGAAGGTCAGTTATCCAACTACCGGCACTGTACACATACCGCTTTACTAGGTATAGCGATGCCGTACGGCGCTCTGCTTTGTAATAATGTGTACTGTGAAAACGAACAACACCAAAATAACCTGTCTAAACTGTATGAAGATATTACTAACGTACTAAAAGTTTCAGCCACTATCAGTATTGCAGGGAAGCAACTTCGGTCTAATAACTGTCAGGGTAAGAGGATACCTGGTTGGAATGACTATATGGCAGATAGTCATAAATATTCTCGCCAGTGTTTCCTTGCATGGCGTATAAATGGTAAGCCACGTAATGGTTACTTAGCTGATGAAATGCGCCGTTCTGGAGCATTGTTTAAACGTGTATTGCATGAGTGCAAATGTAATGAGAAACGTATTATTGCTGATAAGTTGGTTTATAAACTTATGCATTGTAACCCTTATGAATTTTGGCCATCTATAAAAAAAGAAACCAATTCAAAACTTCCTCTTTCTCCACATGTTGGTGAGTCAAATGGGGAAAAGGACATTTGTGCACTGTGGGATAATCATTATAAAAATTTGTTAAATTCAGTTGACAATAAAGGTCTTAACGAGCATATAAAACATGTTCTGAGACATAGTATAACGCCCATTAATGCATTTACAGTTTTTGAAGTGCAAGAGGCAATTGATAGGCTTTCCTTACATAAATCAGCTGGTCCAGACGGACTTAAAGGTGAACATTTCCGTAATGCATCCCATTTGCTGCCAATCATGTTGGCGCTGCTATTCATGTCCTGTGTAACACACGGTTATCTGACGCACTTGTTAATGTTGTACTAATAATGTACTAGTACCTCTCGCTAAATACAAAAATGGGGATATTACAGACAAAAACAACTATAGGCCTATCGCTCTTTCATCTGTAGGAAGCAAAGTTATAGAAATACTGCTTCTAAATAGTTACAGTTCTTGTTTGAGTACCACGCCAAACCAGTTTGGTTTTGTTGAAAACTTAGGCACAGAGATGTGCATCCATACTTTAAAAGAGGTGCTTGACTATTACATTAGTCGACAAAGTACTGTACATATTCTGTTTATTGATGCATCAAAAGCGTACTATAGAGTAAACTATCTCAAACTGTTCCTAAACCTTATCAATACTAACCTACCAAAGGTAGTAATAAGACTTTTGCTTTTTTATTATACGGAACAACGTATGTTGGTTAGATGGGGTAAATTTAACTCTTATAGTTTTGTAGTAGGAAACGAAATTTGTCAAGGTGGAAAAATGTCTCAATTGTTATTAAACTTCTATTTTAAAAATCTTAGTGCTGCACTTACTAACTCTGGTGTGGGTTGTCATATAGCTGAAGCCTGCATTAATCACTTGATGTACGCTGATGACATATGTCTTTTAGTAACAACCTCGATGGCTTTGCAGAGACTGCTAGAATTTTTAATAAATTTGCTAAGAATATGATATCCTTGTAAATGTGAATAAGACTAAACTTGTCATGGTTCGCTCTGCCCACATGCAGCAGTTTACTTTTAGGTCTGTTGCTTTACAGTGTAAAAGTTTTGTACCTAGTAAAAAGGAAAAATATTCTGCGTCATGTTTTATCAGAAGCAATAGAGATGATTTAGATATATTATGACAATGTTCAATTTACTATGGTAGAGCAAATAAATTATTCATGAAATTTACTCACTGTTCAGTTAACGTGAAGAGACAATTGTTTAATGCTTACTGCACTACTTTTTATGGTATGTCAACTTGGAGACATTTTTATTCTTACAATCTTAGCAAACTCAAGGTTGCATATAATGTATCAACCTGGAAGCTGTATAACTTTTTATATGATACGAGCGCCAGATATATTTCTACTAGACTTAATATTATTTATTTTGATGTGATTCACAGAAAATGTGCATACAGTTTACACGTCAGGCTGAATAAGAGTGAAAATTTTATATGCAAGAACATTTTAAACTTCTGTAGTTAGGCGTCAGTGGCGTAGTTTGTTATATCTTGTTATATTAATTGTTATTTGGGTTATTGTTGTGTGTCATGATTTATTGTATTATTTGTATTAATTTGTGATGTGTATATGAACTTTGTAAAGTTTGAAATAAAATATTAAATCAAATCAAATAATAATACACAAACTTCAAGTTTCATCCTCAAAATCACATATTAATGTGGGACACTTGGGGTTACTCGACATGAATCTCCACATATACTGCTTTTTGTTCCAATACCAGCTAACCTCAGCTTGATGGTTCAGCCTCACCTTGTACGCGCACTTAGTATTGCATGGCCATGTACAATGAGGCAGTACAGTGCAAGGTGTGTACATGGTGCTATGGTACACAGCAAGGTGACTGCCTCACAGTATACGAACTAGGTAAAGCAAGCACGAATGTCCCACGTATTGTCTATCATTAGCAAGCCATAAAATTCTACGTTTGAATAATATATGCCAGCTAACTTCGTTTGCACGGGTGGCAAAATTACATTACTGCTTCGAGATAAGTCAGAGTGTGCATGGTTTGCTCCTAAAATTTATACTTCATTTATCACATATATTTCTCACATTTATGTGAAATAGCTATGCACATACAACATTTTTACGCTTAATAATGCTAATTACGCTTCTTTGAGTTTTCAAAGCCAGCTTATCTAGAATGATACGGCTTTGACTTAAGTTAATAGCGCAGTCATTTTTATACGTAAAATTCGAGAAATCTTTATGTTTCGCGATTCACGCTCTGTGTACGGAGAAATGTGTTTTTCATACGACGAGTTCATTTCGTCTTAATTAAACTGACAAATTGAATGAGTCTGGCGCTCTAGTTTTTCATCTCTGTTGACAGTTTAAAGAATAAAAAACTTTCAACATGACTTGAGGAAGTCAATCTTCATCTGGCAGAAAACGGGAGAATATGTGTACTTTGAAGGCGATTGGGTGTGGTTTAAGCATTACGTGACTGCAAAATGTCTCGCAGTGTCGCCACTGCTTATGACAGCCCAACATAGTGTGGAAAATTTAATATTGTTGTTTTTTATATAGAAACCAAACAGTTCAAAAGAACACAGACAATGAAAGTATCTTGCAAAACATGCTGATATCAACTGCCTAACCTAAAGTTGAACTAGAGTGCTAAATTTTGGTTTTCTTTATAAAAGTTCGTTACGCCTTCCCAATTTGGTAGTGATCAGCACAACTTTAGTATCAATTCTTGCATGGGCAGTAGAGTCATCAAGTAGGCCTACATAAATGATGTAGCTAAAAACTAATAAGTTTTGTTATATAAATTTTGGTTTTGGCCATTCTTGCTTTTTGCGCTCTCCGTTCTTTTATTGTTTACCTATTCACTTGGGGAACTTTGCCAAAGCAGTTCTCTAAAGACATGTTTACCTTTTCTCCTGGGAAGCTTTTCCAAAAGAGTTCTGTAAAGACAAATTGTAACATCTCTAATGCATCAGACAGTTTACCTATTTGTATCTGTTTGCACATAGATTTAAAAAAATGTCCACAAAAATTTCAAGGACACGAAAATTTTATGATGTCATGTGTCATGAAGATATGTGAATTAACATGAGACAAATTTTGTGCGCATTCACTTTTTTTAGTAAGTCAAAATTTCATGTATCAAATAATGTGTTTACATGGTACTAGTTACCTTTGGTTTTTTATTTAGCATAATTTTATCTAACAACAGTTACTGTATGTAACAGGTCTACAAAAAATATTTTGGCCGGCAGCAATGCCTAACAAATACGCACTAGAAGACTAATAAGGCTACCACTTTAGTTCATATGCACCATGCTAAAATAAGTGGACTGTGTCCAAAAACAGAACGAAAAAACATTCAGTGGCAACAGCTTTCAGCTTAGCTCATATCTCAATAATTACAGGTGCATAATATGAAATCACTACAAAAATATATGTAAAATAATATTAGATTTGATACACCATAATGGTATAATAATTGTTGTTTTACAAAGGTGGCTACGATCAATAATTATCCTAATTCTTGACAAGTTGTCATTTCAATAACAAAATTACATCAAAGGCAATTGATAATATTCTATTAATTCTGGGCATTCTATACTATTTATCCACTGCATGGCCATTACTAAAAAATCATTATTATAAATTACAAATTTAAATTTAAACAAATGCAGAAAACTGGAATTTCTGGCAAAGATTTTCTGCCTTGCCAAACACAATTTGAATGTACAGATTTACACTAAAGGGTGCTTAATTATCCGATCTCGTCTATTTGCAATACATCAAGTCATCAACAATACTCTTTAAAAATTGTATTTTTAAGTGTATGCATAATTGTAAAAGAAGAACTAAATATCATACATACTACAGATCATTATATAATTTTTTTATCACAATCCTCATGAAACAGGAAAAAACTAGATAAAAAACATTCAGCTCATAGTTGTTGAATATTTTTGGTACAGCTACAAATGTTTATTTAATTCAGTAATGCAGGTAGAAGCCTATATAAAAAGAACAATAATGGCACAGTAGATGCCATAACACCTTTCTATAATAACAGTTAGCTTAGCAATCACTAATAACAACACTGTTTACAAGCACAGTGATGAAGACAACAGACTCACCTTTAATGTTATACAATTATAGAAAATCAAATGATATTGTATGTTAATTTCAAAAATTTCAACTTTTTTTTCTTTTTGCAATTAAAAGCTGATACACCAATTCACAATAATATCATATGGAGTTATGTGACTAATGCTCAATTTAAAAAATGCAACAAATTAAAAAAAAACACAAGTTTACACGTAACGAAAATAAACTTTAAAAAACATCCTGATTTTGTCAATGAAACGTTAACCACTTCTTGGTTCGCAAGCAACCGGGATAGATGAAACTTGTATGAGATGTAATACCAGACAACATGGGCTATATTGCAGGGCAGGACAATGAAATATAGCCTCTTCACCTATGTCCATGCATTTTACTGATGCTGGATAAATCGTAAAACAGCATTGACCATGTTTCCAATTCCATCATAAACTTCATGCCATGATGCCGTACCACACATGAACGCAGGTGTCGTCATAATCAAACGCTTCTCATCTATCACACAACCGTGGCAGGTAGTTAAGGATCGTAAGCATTCTCAAAAAACTGATTCTAAAATGTTATAATTTGTGAGATACTTTATGATACAAGCAACAATAAATGGTAAGATAAGAATAGTCCTTTTGGTATCCTTAAATGACTTGCCTCATCCAGGAACATACAAGAAATCAAGCACCATTGCCAACTATTACATCAAACTTCATCTTTGATCATAATCAAATTCAACATCATTATTTTATCATAATCAAAAGGATATTTCTATATTCTTATTGTGATGTTCAGCTCCCATTGCTGTTATTGCTTTAACAGCTCCTGCGAATGGCCATTTTCCATCTTGTTCTGTGTCCTGGCCCAGCGTGACTGTACACTTGTCAAAAACTTTCCCAGCAAGCACCGGTGAGATGCAACACATTCTGTGCCAAAACATAATTTTTTCATTATGTTTGTTAAGAGTCAATCCACAAATGAAGCCAATCATCTGAGGCATTTGACAGGATTAAGCAAGATAACAAATAGAACTCCTGGGTTTGCATCCAAGGAGAATTAAATTTTTAGGCTTTATAATTTATTTCCATTACAAATGTACATAAATTACAATCTGCAATGTCTCGATAGAATGTGAATCTTGTTTTCTCTATAGACAAACGTAGAGTAGTTTATATTTGAAATTTAGAGGACTAGATAAATTGAAAGTTTTATGACCCAGAGCCCCAGCAGTAGCTCAAAATTAGGTATTCTGATTTGAACCTCAGTAGAGAACAAAATATTGTTACACTTGGATGCATAGGACTTATACAGCCTACTTTCATTAGGAATATAACAGATGGTGACAGTATGGCAAGCAAGTGATACAACTTAGAAGCCATTTTTTGATATTTACTAACTAGGTTTGCTGTTACTTAACTACAAATGTTAAAGACACACTTAATACCATTCAGGAATTTCCTTAATCCAATAGTAATTATAAATGTAATTTAGACAAGCAGTAGCTCATGTTATCGCATCCTAGATCACCTGGCAGAGCATGTCGGAATACAAATTTTTGTAGGATACAATCAGTGCTCGAAATCGATAGAGTGGAACCCAATTTGCAATAACTATTTATTTATCAATTAAAACTGCGAACTCTGAACTCGAACACGAAAAGTCGATTCTTACACTGTTTGCATAGTTGAATAAGCACTTCAATTTGAAGTTGTAAGTATAAAGATAAATAATCTTAATTTAATTTTAGCTTACGATTGAAATGTGTATTTTAATCAAAAAATGTAAAACGTACTGTCAATAAATAATTTTATGATCTTGCAAGAAACTACTACATCTAACATACTAACCATTCTCTAATATTGCTTTCATACCTTTGTTTGTATATGTTTGTTGTCTACTAACATTATTGTACATATGCTGAACAACAACAACAACAGCAACAACAATAACAACAATTACCCAATTGGTTTGCGAGATGCCAGAAACTCTTTTAGCACACGTTCTGTCTGCTGATCTACTGACATATCAGCTCCATCAACAGCAAATGTTGATCTAAAAAGTAAATGAAGTGAGAATATCATTTCTTGAAAGCTTTATGCAGAACAAAAATACGAACTATCCAAGAACATTTAATAGAAAATCAAAACAACATACAAGTTTACTAACGTTCCTCTATTTCCTAAATAAATATACTATTAAGAATAATACGGCCAATAGACTTGTTTGCACAAATTTTAAAAATGTAATGGCCCTCATATGGCACACAATAGCATAAACACAATTTAAGTATTGCAAAACTCTAATGTTTTTGGTCAGATTTTATGTAATAACAAAGACACTCTATAAAATGCAACTGGATGAATAGCTCAGTTTGCCTCCATGTCTTCCAATTGTGCAATATCATCTAAAAGTGTCTTTTACCAGCATTCACAGTGACGGATCTATCCCCAGGAATAGTACAGGAGCTTTCTCACTGACTGAAGATTAATTTATTAATACATAAAATAACATAGGAGCACTTAAAGGTATTCTAAACTGTAATACAAGTTGAGTTTAATTTATTTGTTATCGAAACTTATCAACTTATTGTGATATTACACGATGCGAGAACCTTCACGGAAGTTATAATGCCTTGTTTTTTATCAACAAATAAACAGCTAATCAAGCAGCCCTGTTTGCGCAATAATTATGTCATCTTGTCCTGACATCGGAGCATGCTGTAGGAGTATATGTAAACAGCTGATCAGAAATGTATCATCTGAGTCATTCGTACACAACATTTTGAACAAATTCTTTACATTTTTGACAGCCTTGTACCGCTAAATTATTTTTTTCATTTTTTTGCAATTTATAATATAGTCTCAGCTTTGAAACAGTCATGAATTCGATTCTGTGGTTAACTTTGAAACAATCGCGTAATAATCATTAGGCGCAAGATTTAATTAACATACTCTGTTGGTGTAATTGTTCGAAGAACGAGCGTGCATTACTTTCACTATTGTCGCAATTTACTTTGCCAGTCTGGGAAATAAGTCAGATTTAACCTAAACTGTTAATAAAAAGTCAGACGCAGAGGTACCTGTTGGCAGTTTGCCAGCTTTCAAGATTCCAATTTCTAGCAAATACATACGAACTTGTAACATGCTGTATCATAAAATCAAGAAAAAAATCCATGAATAAAAAATATACAGTTAGGATGAATTTTCACATAATTAATTTGACTGATCATTTAGTAGAAGTCAGATACTTTTGCTTAGTAATTTAGAGTTCAAGTAAAAACAACAGTGACATTGTGACTGGGTAGGCGAAGGGCACTAGCCCCCTTGTATAACTGTAAGGGTGGCAAAATATGAAAAAGTAAAGGAAAAAAGTGAAAGAAGTAAAATGCCCAGAAATGCAAATTATTTTTTAGTTATTGGCACTGTTCGTACTTATTAAGATCCTGCAGTGTAGATTCTACAATTAGTTTCATTTTGAGCTACCTCCAAAATGCCTTAAGTGGAGGAAAAATAACTTCCGGACTCCCTAGCTGGAAGTTACGGGAAGGGGAGGTAGGGCGCTCCTAAGCTCTTTGTCCCCTTTGTGTAGAACGTTTCACAACGCCACTGAAAAACAGTGCCAGTAAGCTTGATTTAATAAAAATATTTTATTTTTCCCTATGTTTTAAATTTCGTGTCACACATTTAACATTCAGTCATTATTATTACTTTCTTGATATTGACTGAATATAAGCCAGCCGGCTACTACTTCTCATTATGCATGCCAAAATCTGGGAATTAGAGTGCCGAGAGTAATGTAATGATGGGAAATTCTTGCATAAATGGCTTTATGAATTTCACCTAATACATGCTAATATGGATGCTGGCTTGAAAAAAGTAAATTGGGTTACATTTTTACATCACAAAAAACTGTATGAATGTTGTTAGAGGCTAAAGGTCAACAGCTAAGATGAAAAAAGTATGCGAATCCCAGCAGAGAACATCAAAGCTTTGCAGCCCAGTATTTAAAAATTAGTAAAACTATTCTATTGTTTTCCGTGTTCCTGCTGTTTACTGTATGTGTCGATTTTTAGCAGTCAGCTCAGGTATTGTTACCTATAAACAGTGAAAAACTGCGTCGTTTCTCTGCATATACTAGTATTTAGTTGACCAGGCCAAACACGCGAGGATGAGATGACATCATAGCTTATGCATCATGGGAAGAAATGCACCAATGATGGCGTAGTGCCTCCGAAAGCTGATCACAGGGTGAAACTGGGAATTTTTGACTGCGAAATTTCTTCTTTAGGAGTTCGTGAAGTATATCGTTCGAAATTTTTTGACGAAATCGCTTTAATAGGATACAGCAACTGATCTGAACTAATGTTGTTCTACAGTTTAGTATCTCTTTAAGTTGTTCCAAAACAGTAAGAACTAGCAAGATGCTGCCACCACGAAAAAGCACAAATGACGATTCCAAAATTAAATGTTACTGAATTTAAACAATGCATAGTGTGAAAAACTTATTATAGCTACAATGTCATTGTCTAGGAGAATATTGAATAATTCCAGCTTCTCAGCTTCTGACTTAACGGAAAGTTTCAGAAATTTATTGAAATTTATGTACAGCAAGTATAAATGAGTCACAACTTAGCAACAAGTGTCATCTTATTCTGCATTGTCTTGTCCTGCTTTCTTACATGTCAGTCGGGAAGCAAAGCTGCAACACATTTAAATAATTTGGCAGCTTGAAATCGAAGAAAAAGAGCAGCACCTGGCCACTTATTTCTCAGGAACTCTTCAGAGCCACCTAAAGTACTACCAGAACCCAGAATTGTTGGCGGTGAGGATGTTGACAATAGAGAATTCCCCTACATTGTGGCACTTCATTGGGAAAAAAAAAAACTAGTTTAGGAGATATTTTGCTCTCTAGTCAGGAAGTGTGCGGAGGAACCCTCCTCAACAACAAATGGGTTTTAACTGCAGCACACTGTGTTATTGATGCAGAAACTGAGCATGATTTTAAGATGTATTTAGGAAGCAACAAATTAGATGAACCAAAGGTTGAACGTTGGGTTTACTATTACAAGATGCATCCTGATTACAATTCCACTGTTGTGAATAAAGGCAATGATTTTAAACATGAAGCTGACGTGGCTCTGGTGCGAATGAATCGTAAAGTTGCATTTGATGACGACATTCAGCCTGCTAAACTACCACTTTGTCGAAGCTCTAATTACATGAATGAGACAGTCGCTACAGCAGGGTGGGGAAGGATAAAGGCAGATGAGAAAAAAGGGCTATACCATCCTGACTTACAAAAGCTGACAACAACAGTTGTCGATACTGGATTTTGTACAGATGTTAACAAAACAGTTGCAATCTGCTCATACACTCCAGACATTACTGCTTGTTATGGAGACTCTGGAGGGCCACTGGTGCTGCCAACTACAGAAGAACTAATTGGAGTTATATCACAAGGCGAATATTGCAACGGTGCTTCCCTCTTCACAAAGATTAGACCACTTCTTAATTGGATTGAAGATGTACAGTCTTACGCTACAGCAACAAATTACCAGTATATCCGGTATTATACCACTTCTGAAAATGGCATATCAACAATACGGAATATAAACAAAATATTAATGCTAGTGTATTCAGCACGACACTACTTCTGTATGTAATATGTCATTTATGAAATAAAGTATTGATACATCACACAGGGATACACAAATTTAATGAAGCTGTGCTTACAGCCTAGCCTATAGATTTTTGCCAGTCATTTTTAAGGAATTTTGTGTGTATTGTTTAACATAGAAGTTACAGTTCAAGAAGAAAATGTATTGCTGACACTTGCTCTAGATATAGCTTAGCTCTAGATATTTTTACTTACTGTAAAGCACAAGGACTCTGAATATCTGATGTTGGGAAATTTTTGGGCATAACTGATTCCTGGTGAGTACTTAATGACCAAAGAAAAGCAACATCAAGTTTGATCAAAAATAGATGGGTGACCGCTTTGAAACTGCCTCCCCGAGCTTTTATCTGCTACACTACCCTTGCAGTTTAGCTCATAAAGAAGGAAATTTACACATCCAAACCTGGCTAAAACACCAATTACACCACATCAGCCCAATCAAACATATTGCAAGGACATCTAGGCAAGCAAACTAGAGTAACTTATAACACTTGACAAGCAGCATATTTTAGTGAGTAGTTTAAACAAGACATTTTGAGGAAAGCACTAATGGTAAGGCAAACGGATATAGGGCTGGGTAAGTCTTGAACTGTTTCTTGGTTCAAAAGGTCAAACAACCAAACCACAAGGTAAAAAAATGTTGAAAATTTTTTTGCTGACAGTGACTTTATGAGAGGGTGTGGAACTGCATTAATACTACGTGAACTAGTTTAAGCTTAAATTATGCACTTTAACTAATGCTTATTATTGTTAATAGATTATAGCTATAACTATTCCAAAAGATCATGAATTTCTAAAATGAGTGCCTAGAATTGTGACAAAAGTGCACCACACTCAAGTGCTAACCGAATAGTTTATTTCACTTGAATCATCAACCTTAAACAAACTAAGACTGCTTTTTAACTAACTGTATGAAAAATATCTAATTATTTTGAAGAATAAATTACACACTAATGCTTCTTGTCTGTGTCAGAAAAAGAAGGAAGTTGAAAATAACATGTAGTAATTTAACTTACAAATTTTTTGCTGCACCAAAGCCACCTGGAAAAATCACTGCATGAAAATCCCTCTCGTGAAGTAAGTCTAATGCCTTTACTTGACCTCTGGCTATTCTAGCAGATTCCACCAGTACATTTCTATAATTAAAAATGTGATGAAAAGATAGGAACATTCATCTGCACTGTTAACAATACAAGCAGTCCAATGAACTGAACTTGGTGAATTTACAAAAAACATAATCTCATAATAGCATATTATGCTATTTAACTAACATAGATATAAATGTTAGTTATATTTAGTTATATTACACAGTAATGTGACAATGGTGGATGATTAGGTGAAAAATGATACACAAATGTAAATTAATAATTACCTGTGTTTCAGAGTTCAAGAAATTTAAGAGAATGTTAATATTGACCATAAAACTTCTGTAGAGCACTATCCTTTCGTATACAATTTAAGGGTCAGTGTTGGTGTATACTGTCGTGTGTTGCCACCTCTTAGGCCTTTAGATCTTGAATGAAGCTTACTTTTAAACTTAATAGCCTTTACGTACATACTTAGATGATTAGATTAGTTCATATGCAGAATTCATTAGGAGTAAACTGTTTTGCCATCTGAATGTTAGGTTGCCAGCTTTCTGATTTAATTGCGGTGATCTTTTCCTAAAGTTTGATGCTAGTAAGATTTAAATGCCAGAGTTGGCCAATATACGTAATTGTAAGATGCTTATTATTTTAAGATTGCTTAAAAGAAGCTTAATATCTAATTTATGTGATTTTTGCAACATTACATTTGCGATTTTCTTGTAATTTGCAACATCTGTGTAATCTACACCTAAATGATTAAATAGTTTGATCAATTAACTATTTTATAATGATCAATTAATCACAACTGGATTTGCAAAGTGCTTTATTTTCATTTCTTCGAATAGACAACCGTTAGCAAGCCACTGAGGAATTTAAAGTTCGATTTTTGAGTATTAATTTAGCAAAAGAAAGTTCTTTCACTCTGTTTTCCAAACCAATACAGCAGACACATTTATTACTAGAGGCTGAAGCTGAGTCAGTTGTCACTATATCAAGCTGAGTTGGTTTAAAGAAAAAATCAGCAAAGCCAGCTAAAGTTACGAATTTTTGTTAAGTAAATAAATGATAAATTGTTAGTTAACTGCTAAATTATGGAGACAAATTTCTTAAATAATTCGTGTTGCTTAAACACAGAAAAAAGCTTATGTCCAAATTCAATTGATTAGAGATCAATTAGAGATCAATTTTTTATTATTATTACAAAAGAGGCTGGGTGGGGCTCATCCCAATTACTGACGAATCAAAACACCAAAACGATCCCATAAGTGTGAATAATATTGCCTATTTGTGTATTTAATTTTAAATTGACCAGCTTTCTCGTTCAAAAATTTCTGAAATTTAGTATCTGCCAGCACATGCACATTCTGACTGCGAATACGCAATGCGTTTGCCACATTTCAACCAATGATTCGCAGGGTTATGTCATTATTGCAAGAGCGAAAATCTTTGCAGCTGGCAAAATGGCGCCTAGTTCGACTACCATCACTGAGTGGCTGGGGCAACTAAAGCTGGTTTCTTATCGGCTCTGTCAACTGTAGAAATAAACTGGCTAGAGCTCAGTGGTAACAGCACGGCTCTACTTATTGCATATAAACTTCACACAGTGATTGCTGTCATCAAACTTTGTTAGGCCTATTGTAGTGAATGGATTAGCAAAGTCTTAGTAATAATTAGAAAATAACTGTTTGAAATTAGCTAATCAAATACCGTAGACTACAGACTGTTTCGAGTAGTGTTTTTAGCTGAAGGTAAAAAGAAATTAGCACCAGCAAGCTTAATTTTATAAAACACTTACACGGAATTCTCCTGCTGCCATTCACTCGAACAAAAACAATCGCTGTCAAGCATTAATATCTATATCCCTATCTATAAAAAGGTTCTATTGCTTTGTTAATGTTAAACTTACTAATTCTAGAATATAAACTCATTTCACATCCATTACATGCATACCTACACTAAAATACATACTATTATTAATAAGTTATAGTTACCGTTTCTGGCCATCTTCTGGTTGGCCTGTGAGATGATTAATGACATGCATCTGTTCCTTGTCAGGAGCAAAGATGTGAGTGTTAGCTCCTCCACGACTGAGATGTACTAAAACACTATAATTTATATACAACTTAGTCACTGTAAGACTGCATTAAATTAAGTATTGTTAACTAAAAAAATGATATAAGTACAAATAAGTACTTTATTAGCATGCTGACCGCAGTTTACTTTCTGACACAAACATATACTAGTATAAATGAATCCGACAAATGACAGTTTATCAATAATCAATTCATGCAAATTTGAAAAACAACCAAAATCTACATTAGCGAAGAAATTAAACAGAAGTGAAAAATTAACCCAGTTTCTCCACTAGCACACATAAACTAACATGTAACATTAAATTAATTAACCTGTGAGATGTGATAGATATTTATTAATGTAAGATTAAAATACTTAAAATTACAATATATAGTAGTATTATGTACACTACTATAGCCAAAGATGTGTAATATTTACAACTTCAATAACATTTAAATTAATCACATGGGTAACATAAATTCAGTAGGTCTACTTACGCTGATGCTTCATGCACTTCTGACCCATCATATACTCCACAACCAGACAATACCTACAAAAAATGATATTCTTTTATGTTGATCTGGAACTGCACAAATCTTTCTTTATGGAATTGTTAACGAAACATCTCTATTATCATTTGCTTTGCAAAGAACCTTGTTTAAAAAGCAACTGTGCTAACCTACAATGCATTTTCATTTCAAAGAAAAATGAAATGGAGAATGTGAGTGAGTGAGTGAGTGAGTGAGTGTGAGTGAGTGAGTGAGTGAGTGAGTGAGTGAGTGAGTGAGTGAGTGAGTGAGTGAGTGAGTGAGTGAGTGAGTGAGTGAGTGAGTGAGAGAGAGAGAGAGAGAGAGAGAGAGAGAGAGAGAGAGAGAGAGAGAGAGGGGGGGCACTGAAGATAAGCTACAGTGGTAGTTCAAAAGGTCGTGTCTTTTCCTTGTTTCAAGTTTCTTAATTGAGGCATTTTTTATTAACTGGAACAGCCAAACACACAAATCAATAAAATTCTATACAATTCAAAACCAATAACTGAAATACAACATGTACATGATAATTCACGCAACGTGCGCATGTTAAGAAATTACACTATAATGAATAAACTGAAAAGATTTTTGACCAAACGACAACGTTGAAACAATTCTACACCTCTTTACACAATAATAAAACAACGTAATTTTTATAACAAACAATTATTGTTAAGAACACAGCAAAGAAACATCAAACCATACCACTGCTACATTTTTTGGTATTCGATTGTCATTAGAGAATCTTCGTGCAAGAGACTGTGACGATGACAAGCATTTTCGGAAAGTTAAACGAAAAGCTAACAAACCGTTAGACAACATTCTTTGAATAAGTTAAAAAACAAAAAAGCAAGAAACTGGTCACCGCCGCTATAATGAAGCCACAGCTGACGAGTGACACCAGCTAACACGTGCGCAGTGCGCACCGCAAAAGTAAACAAGCAAAACTATACTTCTTAACAAAAATTTCAGGAACTTTGCTGAAGCTTCAAGATCTCCCTTATTGAAAGCAAAAAGTGTTGGAAAACATGAGTAATTTTTTGAAAATTATTAACCAGTAATCTGTCAAACGAAATGCTTGGACTGGTTTAAATCTCTTGGGCCAATTGTATATTGCACTTTCTAAATTTTCTTTACGTTAAAAGCTGCTTAATATTAGAATGTTTTTTTTCTTTTCAAAGTTGTTTTTGTGGTACTTGGCATTTGCAATCGACATATGCTTAATATTAGAATGTTTTTTTCTTTTCAAAGTTGTTTTTGTGGTACTTGGCATTTGCAATCGACATAACTTGACCAGAGTGCTTCTACTACTGATGAAAACTGCATACTGTAGGCCTAAAAGGACATGATTAAGCCGGTTTTAAAACTGTAAACTGAGCTTTCATGCTTGCTTGGCATCCATGTGTACCACCTCGCCATGTACTACCGCGCTATGTATGGTACCATTTTACGTACGTGTACGTACTGTGAATGTTAGACCGGAAGAAAATCCTGAAAGGGCGCTTTATAAAGTTCTAGGGACGTTTTTTCTTTACAAGTTGACAACATAGTAGGTGTTATAAAAGCACATTTTAAACAATGGCTGCCACGTTTTCGTGGGAAAATATAAATCAAAAGAAATTCCCAGAAAATTAACATTACGTTTCTGTGATGTTCCAGAGTAACTTAACCATCGGAATCCATTTCTGTTACTTTTGTTTCATAAACGACTGCCACACATAATGCTAAAATTATGCTCACCTTGCAATTTAATTAACTGGTTCACTTAAAGATTTACAATAAAACAAAACTTATCAGTTCGACCTTGTTGAATCTAAAAAGCTTTTACTATATCCAAAAATGAGTGCAAAGAAACTGACACAGTCCAATAAACAAAAGTAAAATAAAATAAAATTGCCACCAGATCCTCATCATATAGACAAACAGAATGGTGGAAAGTGGTTCATTTCACCTACACAGAAGGCTAGAACCCACCGAGGTGATTAACTGTAGATATGAGGCCAATCGAAAATGCTCCTATATGGCTGCCATTTCAAGCTTGCTGTTGCTAGATATAAAGGCCATGTCTTAGCTGTTAAAGCAGATAAGATGATGATCAAGGTCAAGGTCAAGTCTGATGCTTAAGTGCACCTATGATATCACTTTACTTAGGATTTAAATATGGGTGCCAAGACGGCTGCAGGTGCTTGTGTAATATATTAGCTGTATCGTATGTTTTACTAGAAGTTGGATGATGATGATCTTAGCATCTAGATATAACTTTTAAAGGTCAAGGATTAAGGATTATTCATGCTTGGTAAACAATATTATGTATACCAGCACCTGAAACAAACTGCTTAAATCAGAATTTATAGATCTTTATAACAATACTTCTAAAACACTCACACTTACCATCATATTTGCACAGAGCTTGCTTGGAAATCTGTCATGGCACACTTTAGTTGGCTGACAGCAACATTTAAGAAGTTTTTGACATCAGGTCTTAATTAGGGGGTGGGATGAACCTTTGTACTCTTGTACTTCTTCGATTCAGATTAAGGGTGAAACCAGTGTTTACATGGGTAGCAAAAATTAGACTTGAGTACCCTTTTTCTTATATCCGTCGGGTACCGTAAGATGTAACATACACCAGCAGTGAAGGAGTTGAAATCACTTTTATTCGTACATAAAAGCAACGACTGGTATATTTCACCCAACTGCAGCATTACCTTGACATGACCCATGAGTCACACACCGCCCTTCAACAAGTTTTTGCCCTTATCTGCCTACAAGTCTTAATTACACTGTACTTCCAAACCCATGCATACTTTACATCAATGAGTCAGCTACATCAGCACAGCTACCACATTAATACAGTGTAGGAGTTAAGGGAATAATAATTACCTAGATATTGTCATTTTTTGTGTTGTTGAATGTAAGAATTGTTTAAACATATCTTTATTAGTGGCCTAATATAGTATTAAATGTTAGTAAACAATTTCATTTAGATAGTTGACCTCTTGATAAAGAAATTATAGTTGTTTTATGTACGTCACTCCTACGGCAAAAGTGGTTTAATCTGCCTTGCAGTTGCAACAGTTAGAGATAATTCCAAATTAGAAAATATTTCCAAACGTTACTTTTTGCCAAAGCCATTGTAATCACTTTAAGAGCTAGCAGAGATGGTGACAATTCGTCTCCACATGCACTATCGGCCTGGTGCGCTGGTAATCCAGCAATTAATAGTTTAGACTACCGTAGCTACTGTAGAAGTGCTACGAAGGTGGCATTTAAATTTTAAATTCAGAAACAATGTATTAACAATAATATGTGCATTTTCATTGTTGGAACCAGGTATAATTATCAGACTTGTATAATAAACAATGCGGGTAATTACTCAGGTACCTGATTACCCGCTGGAAACACTAGTTAGTTGAGACGGTTAGGCTTTTTGCTAACCATTAAAATGTTATTAATTGCGGTCGGTTTACTGTTTATCCGTTCCTGATGACGTCATACATATGACAAAATATCAAATACACGTGACGAGCTAATATGAAAAAAATGGCCTAACTCTAACCCCATTATATAATCATAGAAATTCACTCAACTTAGTATGTCTTCGGTACGTGAATGAATTATGAACCCTTTTGAATGTATGAAGAAGTTTTTGAACAACAAAATTCGATTTGTAAAGAAATTCCTGTGATGCTGTTACCCCCTCCAAATTATGCCATGTTTCTCAAACATTGTGTTGTTGTAAGTAAGTTTTCATGCTTTCAAGTCTGTCACGTTGGAATTACCAAGTGCGCAAGTTCTGAATATTAATGAACAATAAAGCACCTTGGTTAGTGTTGCTACAGGTCCACGACTCCACGTGTTGTTTTCAGTACTGTAGTGATTTTGCCAGGATCATGCGCAGTAAGAGCAAGTACCAGAATTTCCCCTTTGTAAAAACCTTGTTGGTTTGCTATCGAGTGTCCTAAATGTTGATATTGCCTGCAGGATGGTTGATGTTGTAGGATCTTTCCGCCCATGCAGCTAGTGTGTATACCATAGGTTACGTAGGTATTCTGTTGAGATGAACGAAGTCTTGTGATAGTTTATAATAATTTAAAGATAAGTCTTGTAATAATTTGCACTTAGCTTTGCAGATTTTTTTCTTTACAATAAGACTGCATATTACGATTGCTATTACAGGAAGGTAATACTCTTTGGCAATTATAGTATCTTTTGTTTCTGGTATTTTATTTTCAAATTTGTTTATTTGTGTGTTTTTTTTCATTTCAGATCATTGCAGTGTTACTTTAACCAGGTTGTAAAATTAACTCTAACCATTTTTGGAAGAAAAGATGTTAACCCAAGCACGGCATTATTTACGGCAAGGTTCTAATGCAAAGAAGCCGCTTAAGGAAAAATTAGTACAAATATATGAAGCATTTTTTCGTGTAAGTGCAGTTATGTTATTACAATTAATATAAGTAAGTGTGTGTTGGTTAGCATGATAAATACTTAGTTGGTACTGCATTCACATGCTCGTACCACACTCATATCTATTTGCACTTTGCCGCACCAAAAGGTTAAGAGCTTATCTGGAAATAAAATTGCCGAATTTTAGTCCAAAGTAGACCAACTTATTTTTCACTTAACAAGCACTGTATAGTTTAATAACACCATGCATTGAATCTTCAGGGCTTAGTTACAGATTACCTATGGGTGTGTACACCTAAAGCCATCAAAAGCTCTGTTTTATATTCTTTGTGTGGTTTTTTATGCACATGGCAAATGCATCTTAAGGATTCTAGTGTGTGTGTGTAATGGTGATTTTTTTATCTTTGTGCATATTGTGATAGCAAAAGATAGGATAGTAAATACTAACAATGAAGGTTCAGCCTACAGTAGACACGTACTTTTATGACGCTCATTATCTAGATCAGCTGTTCTGCTAAAGACTTATCTCTTAAAATAACTTAAGGTTTTGAAAAACTTGGCCATTTATAAATACACAGGACTACTCCAGCACCTGTTTCACGTAATAAATATATTTCACAAGTATTCACTACTACAGATTTTGATATATTTCTGTGGCAGTTTCATGGCTGAGTAGATAGGCATGCACACTTTGGCACACTTTATGTGAGTGCCATGGGTTTGATACTCGATCCGTGAGGTATCATTCGTAGACCTTGGCTGTTCATCTCATAGAGGGATATATATATATATATATGTACATTTGAATTTGGCTGATGCACCTCTGCTAGTTCAGTGGCTGACGCACCTCTGCTGGTTCAGTGGCTCTTGTTAGTGGGATATCCTTGATAACGGGCCTGGCTGCAGTTACCCCACAAACATTTCATTGAGTAGGCTTTGCCTCTGAATGCAGGATTTCTGACTGAAGTTGTTGAAATATATAAAAAATCAAAAATTGCATCTTGTTTAATTTAACCTGTCTAATCTTAAGTCATGCCAAGCAGAGATTATAATATTATATTATATGCTTATATTTGCATACTTTCTTGAACTGTGTACAAATCTGTTGTAAGTTCAGATTTCCTGCCGTCAGTGCATACATATATAAATATACCAATTTAAAGCAAATATATGTTATCTGTCTTTGACATGCATGCATCAAGCTGATCACGTTTGATTTTTTTTGTCTCTCTGTCTGAGACTGTGTAAAAAATACTAACTTTTAGGTACACCCCAAAAATAATGCATGACGCATGAAAGTATAAGCCGATGTAGCTGTTTGAAGCGGTGATACGTTGTTGTCTGTCCGATAAGTCTGTATTCCTTATAGATTTTATTGTGTATTTGTGCAGTGTTATTACAATTGACCATGCCTTGAACTGTGATCTGTTATTGGTCAGTTGCCTTCGCTGTGTTGCAGCTTGTTTATATATGAATAATATGCCAAGTAGAATATCTGATGTGGTATATCTGTGTAACTACAGTCAGTAAATTGTTACATTTCTCTACTGGTTATTGTGCACTTTTTGCATCCTTTTTGGACCAGGATACAAGTGTGGTTGTGTGAGAAAAGCCTGCAGATTTTTGTTTTAAGCTTACAATGACATCGAAATAAACCTGTAACGCTTTCAATTTATTGTTACCTAATTTGCGTGATTGATTTGGTAACCTGCTGACCGTCAGTGATACTTGGTTCGGGAAATCATGAATGTACCAATTCCGGTACATGCTGACTTGAAGCCTAGCCCAATTAAACTCCTGATCCAGTTTAATAATAATCGTGTAAGTTTTGTATGCCGTGTGTATTTTAGCTTAGTTTTTTAATTTTTTGAGTCTTTCTAAAATTAATCAAATTATAATTAAAAATTAGTTGATTAGTTAAATTTACTAATGGTAGAGTCTACTTTTCCTTGATTTTTTCTGTATATTTTGTGGTTTTTTTCTGTTTTAGGGTGAGGATCCATCATTAGGAAATCCTGGATTCTGGGATGAATTATTTCTATTGAAGGTACGTGCTCATGGGTTACTGTAAATGTCATTTTTAAGTACCATAATTCACAGAATTGCATTACTGTTGAAACTTCTAGTCACAGTTTATGTTCTCGCACAGGTTCTAATTGTTTAGTTATTTTAGTCTTAATGATACGGTGATCGATTATTGATGCAGTTAACATGCAATTATTATTTCATACAGTTAGGAATCTAAATTGGACAAAGGGGGAAATGTGAAAAAATCAAGGAATAAGTCTAGATTTTAACCAGGAAACTATGGATTACAAGAGTCATGGCCATTTGTCCACACAGGCCCTGTGATCAAGGCAGACTTTAAGTTTATTCCATCATGCAATTAATTAATTTGACCAAGATAATTTAATCACGATTGGTTAAATTAGCAACTAAAATGTTTCATGCCAATGCATTGCGATAGGATAACAAAGATACAAATGATATTGTTACAGAAAATGTGACATTTTTTCGGCAGATGGAGGTTATAGTTTGGATAGTCTCTTGATTCATTAATTTGGTGGGCGAATTAAAACATTACGCTAAATCAGTGCTAATCACAATCAGTCTGGGATTGGCTTGATACTAAACTAGTATTATTTTTGTAAATACCTGAGCAACTATGGTACTTTCTGCAAAGTGTCTAATGTCTTGTTAATGTTGCAGGTGAATTCAGCTTTTATTGAAGCAGAGTTAGAGAAACTTAGTGCTGAACAGTTAATTCGTTTAAAGGTATGTTGACTGTGAGTGTAATATTCCTTAAGTGTGTTTTAACCTGCATAGCGTAATTAATTGTTTAAATTTTCTTTGCTATGCATTCACAAAGTTTGCATATTCACACATGAGTTCTTGATCTTATTGATTATAAATTGTAGTTTTATTAGATGAACTTGCTTTCTCTGTGTTGTTAGGATTCAGCATTTAACTCTGTGGTGTGGTAAGTCAATCTAGTGTTTAAAAATAATGCACAGTGTTTTTCTTGTAATTACAGGAGAATATTAATAATCTCTTCTACAAATGCATGGTGACATTAAAGGAGGATTATCAGATTCGTGTAGTACATGCATTGCAGACTTTATGTGCACTGATTCGTGGCGTTTATCGACATAATCTATCCAATTATGGCTTTGATGTCATTGATGTTTTGATTGGATTTGACTGTGCTGAGAATATCATGCAGGTTAATTTAGTTTGATCTTGAATATTGGCGAAGTTTGTCATCTGCTGTTCAAAGAACGTTTACTTAATTGTTTTCTGCAATATTTGAAAGGTCACTCTTAGTTATATATAATTCTTAGTTGTTTTTTTTTGGTAAAAGGGCAAGTCCAATTTTCATCAATTAGAGCCATCTCTCCATATTAGTACAAAACTGATCAGTTTAATAAAATTAGCTGGCAATGATTTATAATAGACCTTAAATATTGAACTGTGGGTAGTTAGAATCGGTAAATTTAACAGTCTATGCATGTTCAACAAGTAACTTAATGGTGCATTCATTCTAGGAGGGAGACACTAGGTACAAATCCTAGCTGCCTCATTCTTTCTAGTCGTTTGGTTAATTATTGATTATACGTGCTACTATAGTGTTATATGAACACCAAAAAACATGATACTTGCTTTCATAATTCCATTGTTCTTTTGAATAGCTTCATGTTTTCTTTCAGACACTGCTAGAATGCATAAACTCCTTTCTTACATCTGAATGTCCTGTTGGTTTGAAAAGTTTGTCACTCAAGTTATTACTGGTGTTAGTAACGGTGAGTAGAAACAATTATTTGATTATATTGTACATTCATATTTGTATTTGTGCCTTGATTCTGAAGCTATCACATAATTTTTCTTGCCAAATACAATAGTGCATGAAAAAATTTGGCAAAAAGGGTGATTTTGTTTTTTGTTTTGTTAATGTTTTTAATTTTCTTTTTTCAGGCAACTGACAATGTGAGTCAAAATACAATTCTAGAGTATCTGATGCTGAATAGTGTGTTCGAATCTGTTACACAGGTATTTTCGTTTGCATTTTATTGTTCTTAAACTTACTTTATTGGAATATTTCTTTGTGATAGTACCAAACCTTACTTTTTTTATAATATTGTTTCATAACTACCAGGTTACAGCGTTACATTACTAAATTATTCCTGTGTGGCTATCGAGCTTATAAATAAAGTTGATTGTTATTATAGTTAAGCGCCACAGATTTTTTATAGCACAAATTATTTTCTGGTTTCACTACTATAAATTGCCTTTTGCGATAACAATTTACTTCATTATATAGTTTTATTAAATAAAAAAATCTGTTCATACTTCATTAGTTATTAAATTAAAGAATTTATTTAGGTTTTATTATTTGTAGTTATTAGCCACGCCCATTGATCGCCAGCAGCATGGTGAGGATGCGGTTCTGCTTTTAGCTGTGTTGGTTAATTACAGAAAGTACGAGTCTGCCAATCCATACATTGTTAAACTCTCTATACTTGATGACGAACTTGCACTTAATGTAAGCATTGTAAATTTTAATGTAGATTGTCAGTATTATTTCTATATTAATTACTGCTACTGGTGATTGCACATTTAAACTTCAATGAGAATTTGCCCACATTCCAAAAATCGATATGCAGGGCCTGTAACAATAGCAAAGATGTTGCATCTACCAACCGACGGCTCTTAGATGAAAATTAATGAACACAGTATAAGCCATTTAGAAATGAATTTAGAAAGTCTTCTAATTATATGATATAATAATAATAAATAAATAAATAAATATCATGCTGTACTGTAATTATATTTCCTGCTGCTGAATACTTAATTTCAACTAATAACAATAATCAGAGGTGCTGTTACTAACGCCACTGACTAAGACAATTATATCAGTATTTTGAGTGAGGGTGGATGCTCAGTGGCCATATGGTTTTTCTCCACCCTGGCTTTCTTTTTAATTGAATTGAATTGTTGTAGTCACTTTTAGTCATTGCTAATGTAGTGTTACGTATGCGGCCAGTACTCTGTTTTCATTAAGTAATGTAAAGTATAAAGTTAGTGTAAATAATAACAACTTAGCTGTAAAAATCAGCATCGCGACAATGCATCATATTTTTACAATGCTTTGCTATTGATAATTGAGTTATCCATTATGTTACTGCTAATTTTAGGGATTTGGGCATGTTTTATCTAACTCCTTGTCAGATTTCAATCGAGATTTTGCAAAAAGACAACCAGAACAACAGCAAGGTTACTTCTCTGCATTAACAAGTATAGTAAGTGCACTTATATGCTTTATTTTCAGCATTTTCCTGTGTCTGCATTTTGATAACCGTGTTTGTACAAACTTCACCTTCGTGTTGGGATCAGAGCATTTTCCGCACCATAGAAACGTAACAAGTTTTTTTGGTGGTGGAGCGTCTCACACATAAGTGTGAAACCCAGCTCATCATTTCCTTATAAACCCGAAGGATCAGTGTGTAGTGATGTAGAATATATTTGTACTATTGCACTCGCTAACTGCTTGTAGTGTGTTAGGAAGGCTGACTTGTTTGTATTACTGATACCTTCTGCAGATATTGACGTATTAAGACGTTTTTTAATGAAATAAAGTTGTTGGATAGGAAGTCATCAAATTTTGGGTATGACATAAGAGTAAAATTATGATAATAAAAATATAAAATGTCATGTAAATTAGAGTTAATTATCTTAAACAATTTAACTATCTAGGTTTTTACAATTTAGGTTGGTAGTATGTTTGTGGCTGAAGAGAATGGTTCAAGTTTCAATGCGCAAAGCATTCGTGGGAAAGATGCTATCCTACTCGCTCTATATGAAGCTGTGCATTTGAATAGGAATTTTATTGCAGCCCTTACACATGTTAGTTAATTTCTTTATTCTAATCAATTTAACATTTCTTACTTAGAAATATGATAGTTACATTGGCATATATTTCATGCCAAAAAACGTGCAAAATGCGTTGTCAAGGACAACGCACATCCTTACTTTTCACTGAGTCAAATCGTTATTGAACATAGTGCACTCTTATGCTTTGGGTTTGTCCTTTATGTACCATAGTCTTTGTCAAGTATTTGTGGCGTGTTAGCCACCTCGTTATGAACAGTTTTCACTTTTTATACAAAGGGATTGTATACTGAACGGCTGGAGAATAACTATAAAAACTTACACATATTTGCTTTTTTTGTAAACTGATTTGATCATTTCTTTATAATTATTTTGAATTTTTTATTTGTTTTTAAGATTCTGCAGTATGTTGTCATTAATAATTGAAATCTGTTACAGTCTCACACTACAGAAACTAGTCCTTCTAGAACAACAGTGTCACCTCTGGTGCCCCCCACAGCAGGTATAATACTTTTTCATTATGTAATTAAACTGTGTAATTAGTATTTATAAGCCTTATCAATTGAAATACATAGCAAGAAAGTTAAAACACTTCTTGAATAAAGCTTGAAAAGTTGTCGTAAATTTTGTGTTAAATGCAGAGCTTGTGTTAGCAGTAACACTGTAGAAAACTCCAAGGATGACCATTAAATGCAGCCATTTTAATGGCAAGCTTTTTTAAATAAGTTTAAATAATATTGCGTAAAGTTTGAAAAAAATAATCAGAGCCTTTATGTACACTTTTTCCTAACTAGACAAAGGTTTAAATTACTTTATGTTGTCAAAAAGATCAATAAGTGCTTTTGATAAATCAGTGAGACAGTGATGCACATTGGGGTGGCAATGCAGTGCCATTTTGGGCATAAACGTTTTAATTATTATGATTTTTTTTCACCTTGCGTGAAAAGTTCTTTGGGACATACTTTAAAATTCCCCTTTCTTCTCCTTTAAGTTTAGACTCTTAGAAACTTCGTCAGCATACATGCATATAAGTCTAAATTGTTTGCATTAATACATTCATAATTATGCTCTTATATGACATGTTTTATTATTTTAATGGAATATTTTAATAATTATGTAAAATGGGATTGGATTAGTCTGAGGACCTTATGCCATCACACAACATTCAGTGGCCATCCGTCCAACATCCGTTCACAATTTGAATTTAAGCCTTTTACACTAAAATCACTTGGGGTACCCTTGAGATTTTTGATATGCGATAATTCTGAGACAAGAGGATGATCAAGGTCACAACAGTTGCACACTTATGGTGGACATAGTAAGAGTATCCTAGTCAGTTCAGTGTGAGGAATTAGTGTGAGCTGTCACCTATTGACAACCCAGTGTAGAAAAAAAAATTACTTGCCCCCAGGATTCAGGATGGGGCCGTAGTGGGCCCGAGCCAGCTCAGTGTGAGGAGTTGTGGAGATGCTTATTCCAAAAAGGTATTTTTTCAAAAATAAAATAATTGCTGTGCTGTTATTTTATTAATTTAAAACAGCTTAACGTCTTCTGGTTTTAATATGTTTTTCTTTAGATTCGACAAGTGTTAGTGAACCTTCAAATTTGCTTGTCATTTTTCTACAGTACAGCTCAATAGTCTTTCAAGATATAAGAGGTAAAGCAATTTTTCTTCATTTTAAAACACTGTACATGTTCCACAAATTTTATTTTTTCTGCATAAATGTATGAATGCAAAACTAATTTGCCTAAGTGAGCTTGAAAAAATATAATTAAGAAAAAGATTAATATCATCACAGACAAATTAGCTGTAATAAAAGAACTTGTGGGATTGTTGGAAGAGGAAGTGTATAAACAACAAGACTGAATGAATTCAGATCCAATTCAACAATTAGTCAGTGTTTATCAGTTGCTATGCCTGGCCAGCATGGATTACTCAGTAATACTCGCGTCAAAAATGTAAATTCTTACGCTTATGTGTGGCTGACCAATGCGAATGTTTTTTGTGACTATTTATCACTTGACTGTGTCTGGATCTGGTTTACTCTTGTCTGACTCAGTTGCATTTTGTCCTAATTTTCACATTTTTGCTCTATCCACTTTTTAACCTTATAACACATATTATTAACGTTATTAATATAAGTGTCTGAGCCTCTACCCCAACTGCAAGTTTCTTGGTGATAGGTGATTCAATATACCTAAAACTTGATGCCTAACAAAAATCATGACAAAATGAAAAATCAGCATAGGATTCTCTTGGACTTTGATTAAAAGCATTGTGGTGCTTGTGCAGTTTTGTTTTATTAATAGTTCTCATTTTTGCTGTTAGATGAATGTCGACAATCCAATGCAAAGCTCTGCCTCATTATCTTAACATGCATAGCCGAGGACCAGTATGCTAATTCACTGATGCATGATGTTAACATGAACTTTCGTGTTTCATTGTATAAAGCGGTAAGAAAAGATAATTCCGATATTAAATGAGTGTGACAATTGCCTTGTTTGTCTTTTGTATTGTAGAATAACGGACAATACATGTTTAAATAGTTATCTTATATTTAATTAAAAAAGCAAGCAGAACGTTTCTTGTTCATGTTGGGAAAACCTTATTGCAAGAAAGTAAATTCCCATACATTTAATGTGAGACAGAACAATTAATAAAAGAGTTTAGTACAGTAAGTCCTCGCTTAATGATGCTAATGCGTTTCAACAAAACGTGACGTTAAGCGAAATGTCGTTAAATGAAGTCAAGACTTCCATAGAAAGTAATGTTAAAAAACTGAGATAAATTCCAATGCTTCTTAATTCATACAAATTAAAAGTTTTATGAGTTTATTGATATTTCTACCTGTTGATTTCTTGAAACCACCTATCCATCTTACCTCTACTGAATTAGTGATATCTCTTTCCTTAACATTGAAGCCCAATGTAGTCAGTGGTTAAACAGTGCACTGAGACAATTTTGTGTTGTTGCTATAGCAAAAGGTTTTAGGCAAAATTCCTTGCATAAATACTTAGTTTGCACGCAGGTGCTTGTAGGCATATAAAAGGCAAATAGATCTCGCTTGATACAAATGACTAGCATTAAATTTTAGCAGTCATTCGGGAATCAAGAACATAAATTATTGCACAATTTTTTGTTTCTAGTGCACTTTTAGAGCAGAATAGTGCAAGAAGTACTGTTTTAATGTTTCAAATTAGGTAAAAACGTTGTTGATAACCAAAGTAAAAAAATCGTCATTAAGTGAGAAAAAGGTGTCAAATGTTCAGTGTCATTAAACAAAATGTAGCTAAATGGGGAGTCTCTAGGCGAAGACTTACTGTATTAAAATTTACAATTTCACATTCCATTTTAGGGTTCTAAATAATAAAAATATACTGAATTGTGAAGAATGAAATAAGGTAATATACTGGGTGTACTCAAAAAAAGTCTTTTATTATTTTTAAAAATTCATTAAGATAAGACTTACAAAATAAATCAAGTGATAATTTGTTTACTGAATCTACAATTTATGAAAATTTTCATAGTATCAAGCTGTCAATAATCAGCATTGTCATTGCACCAGCTTAGAAACCTTCTTACTGTGATTTTGCACCTTTCCTTTAGAATCAGCATAGTATCAAAAAAAATGGTGTAAAACTTTAAACATCGACCAAAAAAAATCGCAACTACTAAATTAGAGTTTACCGCACGACTGAACATCATTGATCGATTTTTCTGCAGACAAAATTGAAAATCAAATTAGTGACTTTTGAAACATCTTGTATAATGCCCTCTAAGAGTGTATCATGTTTATAATTTTCAGCCGATGAGACACCGAAAAACTACTTCTGAAAAAACGTCACCATCGCGACCTTTAGCTTGTGCTTTCCTTGATCTTATGGTAGAATTCATAATGAGTCACATGATGAAAAACCTTCCTATGGAACTTTACCTGTAAGTTGTACTGAATGTGTATTTACATGTGTTAATTGGTTAAATTTATAAAGGCTACATAATTGCTGTCATAAAGACTACATAATTACTGTCATAAATTTCTAGTTCTAAATGTGGGTTTTGGGCATCGTTAAAACAATTCTGTATTGTGTTTGTCAAATATTCTTATCTTTTGTGTAAGTTTTTATTAAAATTAAATTAAATATTTTTTTGTTTACTTAGGAAGTGTTTAGGTATCACTCATCGTGTCCTGTGCTACCAAAAGCGATGCCGTGTGCGGCTTCATTACACCTGGAAAGAGTTGTGGACAGGTATACGAGTTTGAATCTGTAACATAGTATATTAGTCAAATTTCTTGTATTGGGACACATTATCACAAATCCTTTGATCATTTTCAAACATAGCAAGAAGCTTAGTTTATGTTTCAGCTAGTATGTGCAAGAATGAGAAGTTTTCTAGACTAAAAACATGGGGTGAAAGCAATAAACCGAGCTGACAACCTAGACGTGTGTCCAAAATCAGGGTAGTCAAAGCCAAGGATCAACACCATGGCTTTTTAAGACTAATTTCAAGACCAGTACTAAAAGCTTTATTGCCTTTATTGGATGTTTCGAGACCACTTAAATAGTCAGTTCTTCATGTACTATATGATGAACAATATAAATAATTTAAATACCTGAAATGAACTTTGCCAGAAGTGGAGCAACTGTCAGGTTCAGGTTTTGAAATGAGTTAAAAATCAATACCAGTGTGGACAAGACTAAGACCATGTTCTATACTGGCAAAATTTGTTCACAAAGTGCCTGTGACACCAAGTCCAAGATTGCAAATCGGAAAGATTGTTTGAAAGGCATATCTTTGATGATTTGAATTGCATGTTGATTTAATAAGTAACAGTTATGTGCTAGAAATAAGTTTTGGTTTTGTTGAAATTTTCATTTTGCTTTTTTATTGCTATTTAATGGAAACTGTAAATTGCTTTAAAAAGTGTTTTATGCATAACCGCTTCCACTGGTTTTGCTTTTGTCTAGCTGCAGAAATTACCAACATCTAATCAGTCAGTCAGCAAATCAGTCTGTTTACTGATCAATGAATTAATGTGTTACTTTTAATCTTTTAATAAAGTCTTCTATCTTTTTGACAGGATTGATAAGCCTTCTTAAATTTTTACTTACACATGAATCTATTCTACTGCCACAGTATAACATATTCCAGTTAATGCTTCAGGTGAGTTATCAATTTTCATCTGCTATCAAATTAGTTTTCCTACTAACTAAAAAGACCTAGCAGGCTTTGAAAAAACTTTTGTCAAACTTATCTATAATTGTTTTTACAAAATAATAATAAGAAAAGACAAATGCCTTAAAAAGAAAAAAGAAAAGTTTAGCATCTCGAACCTTGCATGTTTCTTGACTACCCTAGTCATAATGCTGTTAGATATAAAAGATTTGTACGTTGTTCTTATATTTATGACTTTGGATTTTGTAGGCAAAACATGTTTATTACTTATCCTTTACCATTTTGACATCTTATTTTGTATTAAAACTTTCAAAAAACAATATTTGCCATTACGATTTACCATATTTACAAATTTGTTTGCAATAAGTGATCATACCGATAGTCCGATTTTCGAACTGTCGAGAAATTAAAACTGGGCATCTTTCTGCTACCCATTTCTTTCATATGGATTTTATCTTGCACTTTTAGGCACTTAACCGCACTGCTAGGTTAAATGTCTAGAAACTTTCCAGTAAATGTAATCTATGACTCACTTTTGTTTAGTTTGGCATAAACTTATTTTTCTTGTTTGGTAATTGATCTAATTTTCAGGTTGTAAACATATTCAACTTATTCATCACATTTGGTGACACGTTTCTTCCAAGTCCAAATAGTTATGATGAACTGTATTATGAAATTGTTCGCATGCATCAGGTGTTTGACAACTTGTATTCCATGGGTAAGCAAATAGTTTCTTGTTTTTGTTTGCTAGCCAATTGCTGTTGCACTGCAATTTTGGACTTCTAAACTCTAAACTGTAAGCAGAACTTACTTGCCTTGTACTTATAGATGTACAAAATTTAATCAAGAACACCATATAATTCACATATGCTTTATTCTCAGAGATTTCGCAGTAAAAAATATTATTACTTCAAAAGAAATGAAATGCAAAAAAAAATTTGTTGATGAATATAGCAGAATATAGCAATAAGGACACTAATAATTAAGAAAAACATTTTTTTTTTTTAATTATAAATTTTTTTTAGAATGGCCTGCCTATAAGTCTTAATACTCTCTAAAATTGTTATTGAAAATAACAAGAAGGATAATGAGCAACTGCCATTTTTTCAGCTCTTCGTTACACTTCAACTGAGGGTGAATATAAAGAGATTGCAACAAAACTTACTAACAATATCGTAAATATCAGAGCAATAGCCAACCATTTTGCACCAAAAATTGACTCCTGGGCAGCAGTTAATCACCTAAACTCGTTAACGGAAGAACAGGTGAAATTATTGATTATGTTTTTGATTGATTTATTCATTTGCAGTCGTGAACTTTTTTTGGCTAATTGCATCTGCATATTTTTGAGTTTCTGCAAAGATTACTCAACACTGGTGGCATTTGTATATGAGATCACAGCCACCACACAAATCCAAGCATTTACAATGTTAATATTAATTATGTTGGGTAGAAATTAGAATGATAACGAGCCATTAAGCTAAGTTGCACAATATTGGAATAATTGGTTTGGTCTTAGTGCTGCAATCGTAGCTCACAAAATTGTACAAGGTGTTGAATTTTGTTGGTTAACATGCATTTTCATTTTTTAGGTTCTAGAAGTTGTTAGAAGTAACTATGATACATTGACACTGAAGTTGCAGGATAGCTTAGATGTGTACGAGCGATACACTGAAAAGCCTACTGAAGCCAATTATTTTACTCAATTAGTAAGTTACTATTATCAATCTTTATAACTGTTTTGTTTATTCCTTTTTATTCCTAAATTTTTGGCCTAAATTATAGAAAAGCTCTGTTCGAATTGCTATGCACATCTGCTAGGAAACTTCTACATTCTGTTGGTGCTGTTGTTCACATGTCATTCTGTTAAAAACTTTTTTGCATGGCGGCTAACTGATCCAACTTTCTTTCAAGAGCCAGCGACCATTGCTGGTAAAGGAAACACAGTATAACATGCAGCCAATCTCTTAAACAGACAAAACGGTATAGTTTAGTAGTAATGTGTCAGCTTTCCATCTGGGAGGTCATGAGTTCGATACTGCGGCTGGGTCATACCAGAGACTATGAAAATGGTACCTGCTGTTACCCTGCCTGGCACATGGTATTTAGGGTATTTGAGGTGTAGAAGTCTAGCAGTTGTCGCCACACTGCTTGGCTAAACCCTAAAAAAGAAACAGCAGCAAAATACCGATATCAAACATGTTAAGCCGCATTTAACAGATGTCTGGAATTGTATATGCATTACTGCCTATGTGATTTATCTTTTAGGTAAAAATCACTTCGCATTGTTTTTAATGCACCCATTTAACAGGCCTGTGTTATTGCACATTGGGCCCGGCAGCTGCGAAAAACCAATCACTCCTTGTAGAGATTTCTCTGCAATAGCCTGCGAAAAAAATCATGTAACACTTGTTGCTTGGCAACGGAATACTACTGTTTGCAAAAGCTCTCCAAAATTCATTCAAGAAGTAATAATACCTGGCTATTATGTAGGGAACTCTGGCTAAAATTCATATACGGAATACGTAGTGTACAAGTAGAAAATGCCAAAAGTCTAGCACTCTTTTGCCACAATGTTGATGCCACTTTTTTGTTGTTTAGATAAGTCCAACTGGCGTTTAGATGGCAATGTTGTCATCTTCTTCAAAGCACAGTTACCATGACATGCATTAGCAAATGTTTAAACAGTACATATTCCATTCTACATGTCTCTTTAAACCTTTGTATAATTTATTCAACAGATAATTTACAGGTGTCCATACGCATCTGGGTACCCGGTAACCTATGTAATTCCAGGCATCTGTAAATGGTAAACGTAACTTTACAGTAAAACAAAAATCAAGACAAATTGTATACATGCTTAACCGAGTATAAACCACAACTGCATGCCATCAGCAAATGCCTACTTACTAACGTTCACTGTATTACAAGGCCCTTTGTTTAGCAAACTTAAAACTGCCATTAAAAAGTGTTGACTATTATTTATCAATATTTAAAAAAATGTGTCAGATTACAGCAGCTATTTAAATGTTACTATTACAGTCCAACCTCTTTGTAACGTCAGGTCTGGTACACCACTAAATATGGCACTATAGCGGGGCTGGCACTAAGGTGAGGTTCATTAAGTATCAAAGCCATTCTACTGTGTAATTTTACTTTGTTTCTCAGTTAATTTTAATATGTGATAAATTGTATAATATTACAATACCTACAACAATACACGTGTTATATTATACATTTTTGCTGCATTAACAATGCAGGTGCAGTGGTACATTGCAAAACTTTTTGGTAACACAACGTGGAGAAGCAGTCTTGTGAAATACTGGTTAATTAGCCTACTGCTGATATATGTAGCCACGCGGCCCACCATGCTCCCAATGTAACATTACTGGATAATTAAGACTATAAAAAGCCACCGCATATAACTTGACCTCAAGTCAAACAGCTTTCACATCAGTTCATTAAATTCACATAAGTTCAGCACTGATCTATAGCTATGCAACTCTTGTACTATAAAAATGTGTGCTACTTTTTCAGAACCTCAGCTTTCACTTTCATACAGTCAGTTGCAACAAGACCTAAATCTTAATTTAAAAACCATAATTATTTTTCTGTTCAGAGTTATTGTTTTACAAGTGACTGTTTTTGTACAGTACAATGGCTGTTTTTCACCTACAATTCATTGCACTTTATCTTAGCTGCGTTATAACAGGGTAGATTTATTTTAGCACAGCAGATACTTTAGCAGACGATTTTAAGTATATTCCCTATATTTAATATACTATGGAAATCGGAATAGGGCAAAAGTTGGCGTTATGGCGTTAAAATGGGGGGCGGGGCGGCATAACGAAGTTCGACTGTACTGACAATGTCGACATTGAAAATGATTTTAATAGTGATGGTATGATCATAATAATGATACCAATTAATAATGATGAGTAATAATCAGTTAATTGATTCTTTTTGGTCTAATCTGTTTTAGGTTCGCTCTGTAATTGTTGACGTAAGACAACACATATCACATACAGACATATCTCAAGAAAGGGTACTACAAGAATTCTCAAGCATTTCCTAACCAAGGACTCCATAAGTTGTGGCTCAACGTTTATCAAAGTTACTTAAGCTGTGTTTGAAATTATGAGAATTACAACTCGAGGAACACTTTGACGAAATTTTAGAAAATGTTTGTAATTATCAGGTGAGATGCATGACCCATTGATCTCGGTGATACATGCCTGGTGACCGAAGCTAATAATTTTACTGAGGCCGGTCAATGACTGGATGAATAAACCACTTGGATTCTCGCTCTGGGCGGCTTCATTTGCCATACCAATTCAGGCTGCTGACTTTATAGAGGTGGATGTATGTTGTGTTCATGGATATATCTGAATTGACTGAAAAGTCTCTGCAAGTTCAGTTGCTCGTCTTAAAAGCATAACCTTGATAATGAGTGAGTCAGGCCCTAGTCTTGCCATGACCACCTCACCATGAGCAACTTCCCATTGAATGCTGGATTCCAACTCGCAAAATTCTGAATTCTAGAAAAAATTAATGCTTGAGCTGACAGTTATAAACAATACATGATAAACTGTCATAGATGAATACATTGACTGAGTTTATCTTAGTCGCAGTTTCCTCAAAGCGAAAATGTACCTGATTACTTCACATTAATGTAAATTTGTATTTGCAACTGTATCATTTGTACAATGCTTTCGAATGTCTTGTCATTGTTTAAATATGCTTTAAACCTCTTACTGTTTTCACTCTGTGCTATTAAAAGTATTTGTAATTAAATTATGCTTTTAACGAGGCTATGAATTTTTCGTCAAAATCGTGTTAGTTGATGCCATAAAACCTTGGTACTGTCTTGTAATAATGTTTATAATGTTTAACTGTAAAAATATAGCTAATATGCTGCTGTATAATTAAGTTTTGTTTTTTGGACTTTTTTATTGCTGATTTTGTTGAAGGCATAATTGTGCGAGATTTGTTGTAAGTGATTAAGTGAACAACTGCGTCTGAGTTGATCCGTGAATGAGTAAATTGAGCATGAAAAAGAAATAATGAATTGCGAAAAAAATTGTGCTTAATGCAATCATGAGGATTTTGTAAAACGTAATAGCTAATACTTAAAAGTATTCAGTGGCAAACTAGAAGTTTCAGTTAAAATGTAAAACATTGTTAATTTCCAGTGGTCCTTTTTCTAAGCAGAGGGAAATGTGCACACATCCGAAATATGTAGCTAAATTTCACACCCCTATATGAGACTAATAGTATTAAGAAGTGGGAATTATATAATAAACATTCAAGTTGCTGATTTATAAACATTATAATTATTTTCACAGCCATATCTATAATCAGTTGTGTGTGACCAAGCTGTGTGTATCTTATAAACGAATTATCAAAATGTAAATTTTCTCAGAATTCAATTTTCGGACACAATTGACAGTGACCATTTTCGTCACCTACAAAGTTGATGGACTAAAGGGGTCTTTAAAAATGCGCGAAATTTTGTACAAGAGGAAGATCGATCAGATCACCGTTTTTGCACCTCAAAAACATGTCAGCGTCCGTGGAAGCAATGAATTGTGTGTTTGCTAATTATCGGAAAGCCCTGTTACTTTTGCTACCTGATTTACGTGGACGAAATATACACATTTCAGTCTGCAATTGTGGTAAACCAACTAAGCCGCTACATGTAAAAGCGGAGAAAATGCTGCAAAAAATGCTAACACAACGTCGGAAAAAGTGGTATATTAAATCTCCGTCGTCGCAAACTAATTCAAACCTTGTATTCGAGACAAAACGACCGCCAGATGCTGGAGAAACTCGGCGACAGAAAGTAATAGGCGTTATTTTGACAGAAAATATCGCTGATGTGCTCTCAAGTGGAGCGTGTATTCAACATCTAAAGAATAAAAATTTCGAAATAAGCCGTGTGAAAGTGGCACCTGACAATAATCGTGTTGATGTTTATTGGATTGGTTCAGGAACTGAGAAGGATGCTGATATTGAAGCAGTTTTGCCAGATTTGTCATATAAACTGCGCCACGAGCTGATTCAATTACGTGTAATTGGTAATTGCCCACCTATAAGGTTTGTGAAAGATTTGTCGCAATTGAGATATACAGAAATATCCAAAATTCTTGATAAGGCAGACTATGGCCCAGACTATGTACCTTCTGAAAGAAGAGCATCTGATGTATTTCGTACAGACATTATCTTGGGAAATCTTATAGAGTCAACAAATGTACAATCACAAACTGATTCATTGCACCTCAAGTCAGATGTTTATGGTTTAGACCACAGTGCCATGATGGGCAAGCTAATGTTAAGAAAGGCAAACTTATCACAAAGACCATTAAATGAGCCACCTCCAAATGAAAAACTACAAATTGACCAAAAAACAGTGAAAACGTTTCTTCGAAAACGCAGCCTTAAAGAATATTGGCGAAAGGAGGCAAAGACTTTCAATCCAGATCAGGAAGTTATACAGCAGCTTGCAGGAAAAACTGCTAAACAAACATTAGCTGGTGACAACTATGAAATAGAATTTGATAGTTGGGCAGTTGAAAATGATGATATAGAAGATAGCAGTTACGAAGATGATTATGATGATGATGCTTTAGACAGTGACAATGAAGCTTCGAAATGAAAGTGCATTAACTGACCTAAAAGTTTGTCATCTGATGTTTGTTTTTTCTCGTTATCTATCGTCTCTGCATATCATCGAGTCTTGCATCAGTTCTTATTTAATTGCTTATTTGAAAGAAAAGCTTTTTTACAAACTTACAGGAAACTATAAATAATTTAGGCAATAAATAATTTTATCTGATGTTTTCTAAATGGCTATTTGTTTATACCAGGTACCTTAATTTGTGTTAACACTGCTTAAAAATTACAATTTGTTGGTAAAAACCCATAACAGTCGAATTTCTTACTGGTTTTTCTGTATAATCTTCAATTAGGAATATAGACAAATAAAGATTCTTCCTAATGAATAACAGTACTCATTCAATATTGTATTGTTCATGATTACTTGCACACAATGTACACCAGTATTAGATTACATCAAATTAGACCATTTATGTCACGCGCATGGAACAATAACAACACTACAACATGTACAGAAAATAAGAAGACAATCCTAAATGTGAGAACAATATGTGACCCTTATGGTTCTTTATAATTCATTGCCCTTGTTTTGATATCTTTATTATACTGTAATTAATGAGACGTTCAAAGACAAGAAAATAATATCAACACCACACGTATAAACTTTTTTGCTTTTTGCATCAGTAATAGTTAAATTCTCAACAAGTGAAAAGATCTACAAATTGTGTGCTTGCATAGCAAAATCGTCCATAAGTCTGCATTTAAACTTTTCTAGTTATTCACGTATTCTGAATCTCCATTTCATGGGGATCATTTTGATACCAAGCTCATCACTCTATGTTACTTCTAAGCTGGAGTAATTCAACTCCACATTGAAGTTGAGGTGCAGTGTGGAAAACACAACTTTGACAAAAATAGCTGTTATAGTTAGCCATTGTTTTCTGTCACGTTTGTTCAAAACACTGCGACCGCATAAATGTGGTTGCTATGGACTTTGCAAGAGCACATTGAAGTTATGTTTAAGTCCAGTAGATGACTCTTCCTGAAGAAGATCTGGGCTTGGCAACAGAAAAAATCCAAAGCAAAATGACAGCTTCCAGGAGCTACTACTGGAGTTTGAAAATATGGGTTTTTTTACAATTGTAGTACTAGTTTCTAGACAGAAAAATTGCTACAGGTTGGAAAATTAAGTTTTTAGTGTTTTTGAACACTTTCTTGATAATTCGATCCTAGAATATAAAAGTCCAATATACTTAGCATTTGTTTTTATAAAATATGAAAGATTGACATTTGACCAGATTTTTGGGTCATCTACTTTGAAGCATAATAATGTAGTTTTAATTATGCTGACTTATGGATAATTTTGTTATGCTAGCACACAATTAATCTAAAAGTTATTGTTTTTACCTTTTGTAATCGATCATCATCTTCAAATGCCGAGTGATACCAAGAGGTTTCTAGAGTACATCGATACACTTAGGTCACGATGCGATACAAATCACAATATGCCTGAGTAGATGTTTGCAAGTTTTATTAAAAAAAACTAGATGAAGCCGTTGATAATAAATGCTAAATTTATTTCATCAATCAACAGTTTTGCAATTGCTAAATGCTAAAATAACTCAACAAACTGTTTGATTTTTATTTATTAGTTATGCATTGTGTAGACTATTGTTTGCCTTGTAAGCCATCAGAAAGGCAAAGTAGATCAATGCTTTAGGTTTAAAAGCTGCTTGTGCATTTTCTGATTCACTTTTGCCACTTCGCAAGTTTACATGTAAACAACGTAATTAGTCTACTAGAGCTTAAACACCTTTAGTCAACTACTACTCACCGTACTGAATGAGAGATACTTACACTACACTGTACAGCTGCAAAATGAATTACTTCACATCATTTTTATCAGCATACTGTCAAGTGCATGCTAATTTGCTGAATATCATTGACTCAATCACGATACCACATTTTGCATTGATACGCATTTCATAATAAAAGATATTACTAATAAAAGATATACATCAATGTATCATCACAGGCCTGTTAGTTTCCTATGAAGCAATTTAAAGAGATTGCCTCTTTGAACAAAAATGTTTTCAGGTTTACAAGAAATTATAAGACATTAGAATTTTCATGAGCTGACTGCTAAGATAGTAATCAAACCAATGACACAAGTTACAGCTGCAAAATATTGTCAGTCAACAACTTAATGTATGTGAGATAAACAAAAATCGCGGTTAATATTATATAAGATGCAGGCACTGGTTTCTCACATGCTACACTGTACATTGATATGCCTGCAAAGTAAGATTAGCAGTCGTTTTTATCCTCCATTTATAATTGATTTCTTTTGTTATGTTTGTTTAGAGGCAATTGGCAAATCTACATTAAATCCTAAAGCAACTTGCGCCAGACAAAGTCTTTTTTATTTGAGCAAACCAGTAGAAGTCTTGTGGTGCGTTAACAATTTTGTGAAAAAATAGATACATTATCTGTTATTACGAGTTGAAACTTGAGTTTCAATATTTTTAACAAGTGAACAGCAGTGATGTGGTTGAGCTATCGCCGTCCATTTCTTATGACTAAAACACGTGAAATATTCTACTGATTTCGTATTATAAGTTGTGAAAGACAGTAGCAACTTCTGGAAGCACTTTGCGTTACTGTGAAATAATATTTTGGCAGGTATTAATATTATTATAATTACACGTGGTAACAGCTATGTGTATGAAATAGTGTCTTGGTGAACTGAATGCAAGAGACCATGATTATTATTTTAGCATTAAAGGTTGAGGTCTCCTTTCATTCTTATTCTAAAGTCATTTTTAGAAGATTTTCAAGATGAATGATTACAGGTAGAACACAAGAGATGACACGTCAATTTTTAGCAGTTGAAAAAGAGTGTTACCGTACAAAAAGCCAACTTTGCAGCATGTCGACTGAGATTTTTTGGAAGGGGTGCCTTTTTGCTTGTTAAACTAGGATAGAAGTGTTGCACCAAAAGCTATGAGAATAAGCATTATTATACGTTAATGTTATATAATATAGAACTTTCATACATAGCGCGCCAGTTTTTGTGAGGACTTTAGGAGAGATCTTTGACTTGGTGGGCATGATAGGTTCTGTTTTCAGATGCATCCAGACAAGAGGGCGTTTTGTTGTCGACCGAGTAGACAAATGGAATTCTTATAAATTCAACCTTTTTATTAACTTTTATTGAGACAACTACTGTTCCAATCTTGTCAACAAGCTTTTGTTCCATTAATAGGTTCCTGTGTCCAATTCCTTACTGTGCAAGTAGACAAATTGCATTGTCAGCAATATGTAAAGCATTATATTAACTATTCATGCATTTTTCATATCTATAAATTATGATCATTGTCGTAGTTGCCAGGAAAGAGAAGGTTTTGAGTTCGAGTTCAAGTAGAGGTGCAAAATTTTTCAGGCTTTCTAATTCAGCATTGCTTAGTATTGCGTTTGCGTGATTAATACTAAACTTGCTCATAAAGAAGGGCCAGTATAGCAGATGGCCCCGTGCAGAAACATTCTGAGCAGTCACCTGTCCAATTACCATATTCTGATCAGGCCTGGTGATGCTCAAACTTTGCAACTAAGCAGATGTCGTGGCCATTATTGCAAGACAGAAAACTTGAGAAAACGTATAGACATAATATGAAAGTTTGTGTCACAAACCTAATTCACACCGTTCAGATTTTTTCTCGGGGCTTACTCTTGTTTACTTTTTCTCTGGAATTCCTTGTTTATACATTGCTGGTTTTTTCATCAACAAAAAGTGTTCACAGCTTCGTAATTTTTTTGTAAACGCGCCTTTGTAATTTTTTGTTATTTGGACACAAACCCTTCTTAAAACAAACTTATTTTTTAGCTTGCTCAGTATATAGGGAAGAAAATTCGGCTGAGCAAGTTGTTCCTCTAAACACGTCAGTTCAGCTATTTGCACAGAAAAAAGTACATTCAGTGAAAACGATATAATCACGCAAACGTTACAGTGTCTGTGAGAAAAAGATGAGCATGTATTTCTCCGATACCTGAAGTTGCTCACATCGATTGTGACGAGTTTTCGCTGGCCTGGATAATAATTATATTACGGCAGCTCGGTTTACTATAAGTTTCTCTTGAAGTAAAAGATATCAGTTGCCATTTAATAGATAAAATTGTCTCGTGCAACCTCAATTAAAGGATGCGCTTCAGTTTCAGCGACACGTGTCATTTTAAACCCTCTCTGTATGTGTGTGTCTGTTGCATCAACGTGCTTTCATGTAAGTGCGCTAAAATGTGAGACGGGCCGCAGATAAGCCACAGAACCAAAATAAGTGTCTTAACCACGAATGACAAACTATCCCAAAGCGAGTATCGAACCTACGTCATTCATATGAAACGCGGACTGCGCCTTATGCACACAGCCACGTCATCGGTTCTTGCGAAACCATTAACATTACAGATGGTCAAACAAAACTTTTCGTTATTGTTGAGTGAATGATAAGAAACTGTCATTCAAATATAACACTCCCTTCGACTAAAACGCAGAAAAAATTTGTAGTGAATTGAAAATATTCTGAAATAGGGTGAAGCATCTGTAACAACACCGTGTTTTTATAGCACACACGCTAACGCGTGCATGCATGCACGTCCACACACATTCTTAGCTAAACTGAATCTGTTTTGGCTAGCTAACGAAAATGTATAAAAAGCAGCAGTAGTGAAAATGAATGCACGCACTTCTGAATTCTGTAATTTGAATGTAAAGGTTTTCAGAGTAATCTCGGCTTTAAATAGCGTAAATATATGAAATAGTTAAGATTTTGATCACCAAAGTATACGTTTGGTATCAGCGAAATAATGCCTTTTGTAGCTGTTCTTGCTGAGCAATAGGATTAAGCGCAAATATTTTATATTTGCGAAATTTTCAAATATTTCATAATTTTTCACATATTTCATATTCTTTTTCGATAAAATTAATATCGCTGAATTAATTACTTACAAGTTAGAAATATAAAACAACATTTGTATGCAATATAATGTTAGTTAATACTGAACAAGTTTAAATAAGACCCACAAATATGTAAACACATCTGTACCGCTATAAGCACTGGTACGCTGATGGATAAGATTACATTAATTCAACTTATATTGAGATCACTGGTCAATGCTGACCAGTGGGGCCGAGTGAAAATGACGTCACAGTGATTGACAGAAAACGGTCACTGTGGGCGGAGCAAAATGACGTAACAGTGATTGACAGTTAATGGTCGCTGTTGATAGGATATTGGCGTTGACTCCTGATACTGCTGAGCGCAATGAACAAGCGCATCGCTATTTTATTTTAAAAACAGTTATTAGCGAACCGGCAGATTTTAAAAGCGCGACTGCCTAATTTGCAAGAAAAACCTGCACATGATTTAAGACAGGTTTTAGCACGTATATACTCAGATAAGACTGAGACTAGTAGAGCTTTCACACAGTTAGACCAGGCTCGTCAAAGACCTACCGAATCCCTACAGGCATTAGGACACCAAATTTCAAAATTAGCACGCATGGTCGAATAGCGCAACCCGCTAATCAATTATCATTGCCTAGCATACAAAAGTCTATAATTCAAACTTTCATTTTTGGTATAAGAAACGGTTCTATAAGACAGTTTTTAGTGAGAGCTCAAGATATTGACACGCGATATCAGAAGCATCAGCACGCTCAGGGCCGAGTGATATTTGTGAATTTTTAAAACATCGATTTCATGATACTAATGAAAATGATAAAGAATTTCCCATGGAGACAGACATTAAATCCTCACGATAAAACTAAAGACATAAATAGCCAGTTATTCAGCCTAAGTAATTACTGTACTAATGGGGCGACTAATCAAATATCTGCCCTTTATTATCAAAAACAATTAGATCAACAAGCTCAAATGATCTCGCAAATGCAAGATTCACTTAAAACTATGACGCTAATATTAAACAACTTTGATTTGGAACCTGAAAAGAAAACGGGAATGAGAACTCAAACTCCATTTTTTTAAAGAAAGCATTTTCAGACTACTAGAAATCAATTCATTAATTACAACACTGATCGGGCACGCCAAAACAGCAACTTCTGAGTCCAGAATAGAGTTCAGAGATTCAAGAAACAGAAATAGATCAAATTATAACCAAAACTACACACCTCGAAATATTTATCCAAGACCACCTCGCGAAATCTACAATTTGATAAGAAAGATACTGCTTACAGACTAAATTATTTTCGTAACAACGATAACGTGCGTAGGAGGCTTAACTTACAATCTAATGATAATGATAGTATGAACAGGGCAGTTGGTAATAACCCGCAATTTTTTAACGATCGTTATAATAATAGTTATAGGTTCACTAATTTCGACAACAGACTCAACAACATACGTAAACTGGGTACAGCAACACGGTATAATTACAGAAACATGGAAGTAATAAACCTCCCACGTACATTCGCTGTAATAAGACTATAATTTTTTAGCTGTAGATCAATTGAGAGAGGTATATATTTTACCTGCATCCTTAGATGTCGATAATTGTTTACGCAATGACTTTCAATTATGCCAATTAAAAACAGCAGTTTTTCCGCGAACCAGAATAGACAGTTGCATTGTTGCTTTATATTTCCAAGATAGAGCAGCCATTAAAATTTTTTGTAAGTGAGAAATTTATGTTGCTAAACAAGTACCACCTCAAGTAATATCACTTACGGAAAAGCAAATATTAGTTATACCATATGAAACTTTAATTGTTATAACCACATGTAGATGGAACTACATGCTATGTCGATGCAGAAAGAAATGGCAAATCCTACCATTTTGAACTTAGGTATTTGAGTTAATTACTTGCAAGTTAGAAATATAAAACAACGTCCGTATCCAATATAATGTTAGTGTTAAGAACCACAAATATGTAAACACATCTGCACCCGCTATAAGCACTAGTATGCTGATGGATTAAATTACATTACTTCAGCTTATATAGATATCATGCAATGCTACTGACCAATGGCTAGTCAATGCTGACCAGTGTGAGGAGGAAAATGACGTCACAGTGATTGACAGATAACGGTCACTGTGGGTAGAGCAAGATGACGTCACGATGATTGACAATTAATGGTCACTGACATGCAAGCAACCAATCAGTGTCAAGATAACTGTTGCTAAGTAAATGTTCTAAGAGTAGTTGCTGACCATTGACTAGCAAGTCACCAGATGAAGACAATACTAAGAATAGAATTGATGTTAGATGCAAAAATGGGCTTTCTAATAATAGCTCAGTAAAAGCGAATATAAGCAGTGTCAGAACGCTGCAGGAGTTAGTTGAGAAGTGTGTTCGTGACTCGTGCTTTAACTATGTGTACTTGTTCTCGCTTTAACTGTTCACTTCTTGATGTTAATATGACTGATGTTTTTGTACTTCAATAAACTATACGATCACACTATTTACGTTACGAGTTCGACATTTCTATACTTCAAAAAAGGAGACTACAATAGCGACACTACAAGAGATAGAGGAGGTGGGAGGGAGAAAGAGAGAGAAAGGGAGAATGGACTTAGAAGAATATATATATATATATAGTGAGACGGAAAAAGTTTTACTGTTGAAGAAGAAACGCAAAGAACAATGATTGTTGAAACAATTTATACGTTGTTTACGAAAACAACCTTTTCTAGTTTTGTAATGCGCAAACTTCACAGTTTCAGAGAATAAATGTACACACGCAGCTCTATTTATGCCATATTTACAAAAGCCAATTGAGCTTAAAATTAAAAAAGTTAATGTTCGTATGGGCAATTTATAATATTATTCCGTGCAGGACCAGAAAGATGTCTTGAGTAGAGGCTTAGTTACCATCACCTGCATTGCATACGTAATCTGTCTCAGTAGTTGTAACCTAAATTGTTCATGGTACTAATCTTTACAATGTGCTTTAAGCTACAATTTTACATAATAAACTTTACTAAGGAAAAGATCAAACATGAAAAAATCGACGTGTCTACATGATTGAATATAGAGCGAACAAGCACTCGTAAATTGCAAGGCAACACGTCAGATATGAATTATAATGACTAATGCATAAGTTACAACTATTTGCTTGGGTATAATAGTAGTAGCGTGTACATAAATTAAACCTATTTAAATATTAAAACTTAACAATTTTACACCGTCATATAATATAATACGCTACACTGTAATATTATATACATACGTTGATGTAATGTTTAATGTACAACAAAGTAATAATATATTTTAATTGTATTATGTAGGACTATATAAGTTACTTAATATTGAGTAATACTGTAAGCATTTTAACATATTGAAATTGGTAAACAAAGTAAACAAAATTATTACTGTAACTAATTAAAACTTTTACCACAAAACGACTAATAGCATAACGAGCTTATTTGCGCCACAATCAAGCGAAACAAGCATTTGTATTTACATACTATTAATTGCCACTTCTCCTTTTTCACACTACATGTGACATAATATTATAATTATGTAATAAACATGTAAAACAATTTTTTAAGAAAAAACTGTATCATTTGACTCAGTAGTACTCAGCGTAATAAAAATTTACTAAAGACGTAGACATAAAATAAACATGTCGTATACTTGACCTATCTATGTCTGCTATATGGCACAAATATAATCTACACGAAATAATGATTATATAATTATTGACATGACGTACATTCAAGTGTTCATGCCGATTTGCTGTACTTCTCGATCTATTTGCTACAAAGACCAGTAGACTGTTTTAGCATTGCTTGGCATCTAGAGAGAAGGCAAGTAGCAATAATCTGTTACACAATCGTTTAATTATTACAAGGAATTGAAGGAAATAATAATATGAAACGATTGCTTTTAAATAAAAGCCTCCGTGAATGAATACTACAATGAATATCAATGAGTATCAGATAATCCTATGCATTTGTCTATGTCGGAAAATGTCTCGTAATAAATCAGATAGTGATACTTTGCAAACTACGCATGCGCACAATTAAACATTTTTGTAAAGGTATTCCATATTGACAGATTTGGGCATGATCTGCTATTGTTGTCCAACCCTCTCTCTGAGCAGGAGCAGCTTCCAAAGGGAATATTCTGTAGGAGGCAAAATAAAGTTAGCCTTGCAAAGGCAGACCTAAGCTAATGTGACCTTAATTGACCCAAATGACATCTGTGAACTACTTGTTTAAGGTAGCTCCTTTCTCTCAGCTGTTCACCAAACTTCACATTTTGTCGATGGATTCATGGCGCTGTCTTTTGGACATTGAAAGGCTTTTGCAAAGTCCAGTGAATTGCTTACAGTGCCTTTTACTCTGAAAACAGAAAACAACTTAATAAATTTGTCATTTAAGCCATACCTATATTCTTATGCCTGTCCTAACTGTGTAGCAAAGTACTGTGGGTTGTCTTTATAATGTACAATGTCAGACAAAACTTACGCAACCATTTGTTCTGCTTTTATGTCCACCCTTCTGTCTGCCTAAAATAATATTCTTAACAAAGTCTAGGAACAGACCAAGCTCTTAACTCTGTAGTATAAGTTAAATATGGTTTTTGTCATTATGTCCAGACTATATAATGATAGTGCCCTAAGTATTAGCAACATTGTTAGGCTTAAAGGAAAGGACAAAGGGCGTATTGGGTTTATTTTACTATTACCGCTTAAACTTAGAAAAATATAATTAAGAAATTTGCAAAAAACTGCCTATAAAGCATAAAAATTTCACAATTTTTAGGCGCGGCAGTAGCGATTCACTTGAAACTTATGACGTAACTGGTGGGCTTCGTGACCTTTCGTAAACGCATCATGGCTATGGCTGTCAGTAAGGGTGCTGCTTAAACTAATTCAAACTTCAGCAGCTTACCTAACGTTCATGTAAAATATCACAGAATTAGCTATCTAACTGCTTGTAAAACTTATCATACTTTTGACAGAAATTGACAATGCGCTGCTTTTCTTCAGCCGTCAAATGACGTCATTGGTGAAAGAATGGGCGTTCAAAATGGGAGCGCCCAACCCAAGCGTGAAATGTTCATGACTTTAAAGTGACTAAATTGATTACACCAGGCGCTTATCACACTTTTATTACTAAATATTTCAAAAATTTGACGCAAACTTTGAAATTAGCCTAACTTCCCAGAAGGCTTGGCCTTTCCGAGGTATGAATCATATTTCGATTGCAAAAGGCCTTATTCCAATCAGCAATTTGTAGTTGTTGTTACCTATATTCTCCAGGGCTGTGTGAATCTGTCTTCAGCATTTCATCAAAGCCTTCTTTGCTCTTTAATTCGCAAAATAACTATAAAAACAGTAACAGGCTGTGATGTAGAGCTTTTACTGACAACTTTCAATTAGTGTGAGTACTTGTAATTCATTTTATGACTAAGTTCGGTTTAATATTTCATACGTAAGCGAAATCAGCGAGTCGTTCGGTATGATAGTGAAAACTTTAACCTGCTTAATGTGAATCAAAGTGCATTACTTTAACATCTACGTCGTTGTAACAAGAATTTCTGTGGTTGATGAAAAGTTAAAAATTGATGACAGCGATAAAGAAAGTGCAAAATGGGTTGATTTTACCTGTGCGTAATTGAGGAAAAACAATTGATTGGGGTTCAGTTCTAGCCCTGGTAATTTCAACTCTCCTCCGTTTTGGTCTACCCATCGTTCATAAGCCTGAAATGTTAGTTACACAGTACAAATATTTAAACTATGTAACAAACAAACAAACAAACAAACAATTAATCAACGAAGAAAAAACGAGAAGCTGCAAATTTAAACTTAAAAAATAGAATGAAAAAATGAACGAAAGTAACTATTGTTCACTTTAAGCACTATAACTGAGAATGATATAGTCCTATAAGAAAAACCCAAAAACCAGTAAACTTTCTTATTATCTTTATTGAAATTAAGGCAACCTTCGAGCAAACGTGTACATGTATTTTGTGATTACTTGGACAATATGTTAACTCAAAGCCAAAAAGTGGGAAGCCCGGCCCGTTATAAATATTTACCAGTTCCGAAATCTTAATCTGACGATTTGGCCAAACTACAATCATGCACAAATCGAGAAAATTTTCCCAATTCACAAATCTTTGATTACCTATAAATTTATCACGAAGTTTTTTAAAAGCTTAAAAGCTTTTGTCACGGGAACCATAAACTAATTTGCATCAAATTTATCACTGAAATTCACACAAAATCAACTTAAAGCGAGATGTCCTGAACGAAAAGAACTGCTATTAAATTTTAATTTACACGTCATTTAGGTCTCATGAAATAAAGTATCAAATTATCTGAGTATGGGACTGGTGTAGCCTTATACAAATAATTTACTATGATTATACGAGAATAACAAAGTCTGTAATATTGTAATGGTCTTTTATAATTTTATGAAATATCGGCTAGAGATATTGTAGCCTGTAGAGTTACACACGCCCGATAAACGTCATATATTTAATAATATTGAAATAGGCCTATAACTTATTTACATTAGTTCACAAAGATAAAAACTTGAAAGTTAAAGACGCATTGGCTTCTCCTAGTTCAATATATTTTTTTGTAAATGGCGACACCCTTGGTGTAAATAGTGTTAATACAACATCTACGACGGGGAAACTGAGGAAGAACTAGATAAACTCGCACGCCATTAAACACAAGATGAATCCGCTATATCTAGAAGGAAAGAACAACTTGAAGAAATGTTTTGTCGGTTTTGTATTGCAAACGTATCTTGTAACCTTTCAGTTAAAACGTTTTTCACATAGCCTGTGTTTTTTATTGAGCCACTTACCCAGAACGCTTGTTTCAAACCTCCATTATCCGCTATATTTTCACCAAGTGTGAAATTTCCATTTATCTGTGAAACGATATTATATATTTAAATGGAAGAAACAAATTGAAGCTTAAAACTGCTCACAGTTTCTAATATGTTATAAATTTACAAGTTCTATTTTTAAATGAAAAAGATATTGCTTTAAAAAGTTTGTTGGCAATATCACCCGAAAAGCTGAATTTATTATATGATTTTGTTTTTGAATATTTATAGGCAGATATTTCATTGCTTAGTTAATTGATGATAATGAATTTATTGGTTTGTTGATGTCTAATCAACTAAATTATTTATCGGTTGGTTGGTTGATTGACTGATTGATTGATTGATTGATTGGTTGGTTAGTTGATTGAATGACTGACTGATTGCGTGAGTGAGTGACTGACTCACCGACCGACCGACCGAATGACCGACTGAATGAATAAATGAATTAATTAATAAATGAATGAGTGACAAACTGACTAACTGACTGACTGACTAATTGACTGCTGTCTGAACAACTGAAAAAATGATTGACTGAATGATTTTGATTTGGTTTGATTTAATATTTTATTTCAAATTTTACAAAGTTCATATAAACATCACAGCTAATATGAAAAAAAAACAATAAATTCTAGCGCACGGCAATAAAACATTTAACAATTAACCGCATAACAAACTTCGCCACTATTTAAATTGTTTTTGCATATAAAATTTTCACTCTAATAAACTGTATGCAGATTTTCTGTGGATCACATCAAAATAAACAAAATTAAGTCTAGTCGAAGTTTGTCTGGCGCTAGTTTCATATAAAAAGTTAAAAAGCTTCTATTGGTACATTTTACACAACTTTGACTTGCCTAAGATTATAAGAATGCTGCTGGTGATGACTCTATTGTCTCACGAGATAATATGACCTTTTTTGACTGACCGACTGACTGACTGACTGCTGACTGACCGATGACTGACTGACTGATTAAAAGACCTACTGAGTGAGTGACTGACTTGCATTCGAATTTTGTGCATCAAAATTTGGGAAAATTTTCTGTACTTACAAAACCAACATTATCTACAGAGTAACTGGAATACTGCTCAACAACACATTGTGCCTTTGACTGAAACATTTCAATATCTTCATCCGGCCACCACTGAGTCAAGTTGCCGTGTTTGTCATATTTTCTGCCTAGAGATTACAAATATATTAGCTGGAAGTAAGCCATAAATATTATTAGCTATTAATTTTTTAGTTTCTTTTTTAAAAATGACTTTTTTATTTAATGGATCAGTATTCTTAGTTTGCAAATTTACAACAAGAGGTCGAACACTCCTATGGGAACTTAGTGTGTGGCAAATTAACAATGCACTAACGTAATTTTTGCACTAACAATGGCAAAAATAGTAGGTGCCCAGTGCGTTCTTCCCAAAATTTTATTGGAGTCGACCAAGTGGGGCATTGAACTATTGCAAACTTTTCACGAGCTACTGACTACATAAAAATCAACTATTAGGTTTCTCATTCATCTGTGGTGGAAACCATTTGGTAAAATATTGTGGTAGTAGTAGAAGTCATAAAGTGTTTTCTACGAGTTACCAGAAGAAAAAATCACATGCCATAAATGACATCAACTATTCTATCCATCCATTATTACGATCACGTTTTCTTGCATTTTTTTTGGGGTAAGTCGGCAAAAGGGTAAGTACCCCATTTTTTGGGGTAAGTACTCTACTGTGACAAGAAAGACAAATTTAAAATTGTCTGTTTACCTGAATCGTCAAATCCGTGGGTTATTTCATGTCCTATAACTATTCCTATGCCACCATAGTTAATGTACATCGGCGCATGCAAGTTGTAAAACGGTGGTTGTAGGATTCCCGCAAGAAAGACTGAAAATTAACCAAATGCAAATTTCATTCCTGAGTATCATTTAAATGTTTTTTTGGCCCAACTTTCGAGAATTTTGATAAATGAAATAGCCGCTACAAATGGCTGATACTGTTTTGAGTATTACTAAATGCTTTTATTTGCACTTTGAGGCGGAGTAGCTACATTGTAGTTCATCGTAGTTCAATTTATGTCTGAAAAAGTTTTCACAGTCATCTCTTTGCCCGGTAAGACGGATTTTATTACCACCACCTCCCCCCCCCCAGGTTCTAAGGCAAATAGTTAATTAATTAATTACAACTTATTAGTACAAACACTTCCGAATGTACATTGCAGAGCTCAACAAATGCTTTTGGCTGCAACTTGTTAAACCTATTTTAAATCAAAAGCACAATGGTTTCCTTTTACAAAAACATTAACTTGTAATTAATATCATATTTAATAGTAACACCAATAAAGTTTATATCAAAGCATAATTATGATGAACACGGTTTTTCTTTTTGCGTGTTTTTAGACTCGTTAACCAGTCTATACATAATACTTACGGAAAATCAGTTATTGAAATTATTCTTTAGAATATACCGTAAAAATTATTGTATAAAACAATTGTTTTTATTTAGCATTTTCAGTAGTTCTTCTTGAATCTCCATAATATTTATCCCAAGGAAAACTCCCGCAGTCTTCTTAATAAATGTTTGTTTGAGAAATTTATGTTTATCTTAAGTTAAACAATGCACAGATAGAGACGTAGTAGTTCGTTGTAAAAAAAGCACAGTAAAATAAAAATTAAACTGAACCAACCTATTTGATTCCAAACACCAAAGTAATAGGCATTGGGTTGTATAATAGGTAGATACCATCGTGACTTGTCAACAGGTTCTTTCAATTGCTCGTAGAGTTGCCGTGTCCGAAACTTTTCCATGTTTAAAGAGTTTTCAAAAAAATTGTCTTCATTCATTTCCAACTGTAAGGAGATTTGCAAAGAAATACGTAAATGTATTTACTTATAGTTTAGTATTAGTCACTAGCTGTTACAATAAATACGGTATGCAATATGGCTTTCTTACAAACACGAATTTGCCATAATTCTAGCCGCCTTGAAAGGGAGTTGTACAAGAAATAATTATTGAGAACTTTGTGGAATTTAAACCGAGTAATTCTGTAATTTGTGTAGAAGGACTTAACCAGAAATTCAAACAACCAACTCGGCGATTATCCTGAATAAATTTTAAAACCATTAAAAACAAAAAGCTAAAATCTTTTTAATGTTTAATGGCTGAAGTTTGGTACGATTAAAGGCGTATTTTATACTGCTCAGGCAGAGAAAACTCACGACTTTCTTAGAAAAAGACGTTCGGCCGTAATTAAAGCATCACCTTCATGTAATTAGCAACTGCTGGATGATAATTCAGCACTCACTCTGGTCTTGTGATAAGCTAGCATTTAGATAAATACATCTACCTGTCTAGTAATTCATTCAATCCGACCGACAGGCGGATACATTTCTAATGCGCATGATAAATGGCTTCTTCTATAGTTTCAGCTATGTTGATTTTCCCAGGCATTTCACGCTGCCCTGGAGGAGGCGCAAGTAAAGAGTATAGTGTTTAGAAATTTTATCGAAACTATTGATTTTACAATGACAAGCGATAATTTTAATTCAACATATATTTACGATTCGATCAGATGTTACCTAAATCTAAAAATATAACTAAAAAATGCGAGATGCAGGGATATGGTGTTAGCGTCCGCCCCATACTCTATTTGACATTGTACGATAGTTAATAAGTCTTGAGGTTACTATGCATTTTCTTTAATGCACCCCTAATTATTCTCAGGTGTCGACGGTGAGTGAAGCTGACAACCTTGTTGTTTGTTTGTTTGTCTATCTGCCTACCTGCCTGTCTCTCATCAGTCAGTCAGTCAGTCAATCTGCCAGTCCGTCAGCCAGTCAGTCAGTCTGTCTGTCTGTCTGCCTGCCTGCCAGTCTGTCTATCTGTCTACTTGTTTGTTTCTTTAGTTGGTTGTTTAGTGGTCCGGTCAGTTGGTTGGCTGGACAATTGGTTGCTTTGTTAGTCACTTAATTTATTGGCTAGTTTCATGGATCCTAGCATACGACTAATTTTAACTGCTGGGTACTCTCGATTATTGTAATTGGCATTTGATACTACAAATCAAAGTAACGCAACAGAAGCCAGAAAACGGTCGCTAATGGCACTTACTCCTCTGTACATTTTCTCCAGTGCTTCAGGATCCAGGATGTAGTCAGGATAAGCTATCAATTGTTCCATGGCGTGAGCCTACACACAAAGAGAATTAGATCTTTTAGCTGCCATAAGCTTCAAAAGCTGTAGCGCGGCAGCATAATACTAAGCATTTTGTTTAGCTTTACCTTAATTAAACTTTTTATGGAGTTTAACTCTTTCCTTCAGCCAATGGTGGATCTCCTCGCTATCTCGTTAGTCGCTTTACATTAATTCTTATTTTTTGCAATGGCTACACTTATTGTCGCCTTTTAATACAACTTTACTGAAGAACAGTACACGTTGTTTACAAATCTTCATGTTGCAAATGAAAAAAAGCAAAGAAACGTACTTTTTCTTCACTTGCTTTCTTAGTATCTTCATCAGCCCATTCCAATTCATACAGAAAGTGTATGAATGCTTTCAGAGTGCTGTTGATCATTTGTCCAACCTGGGAAGAAAAACATGCTTAATATTGACTGACATGATTTCTCAATTAAGACAACTAAAAATGACGTCATCTTAAAATAGGTTGTGTTTAAAGTCTGTCATAAATTGCAACTTCCACATTTTCATTTATCTAATATTTCAGACTTTTAATAGTCTTTCAATTTTTTAATGATATTAGACACTGTAAAGTAACAGCAACTTGCTAAGTCTTGTTTCATCAGGTTTTAGTCACAACATAGCCTGAACATATACGG